>PITA01016532.1:0-46414 GCA_004023965.1 Spilogale gracilis
TGCTTCCCGGCCTAGCCAGGTCAAGTCCCATCCTTCTCAGACTCTGCCGTTCCAGTTGGATGGTGGATACTGTAGGTTGCAGAAAATAGGGCCTTCTCTGGAATGATCTTTCAATTCCTTCCAAGCAGCTGTCCAGTCCTTCTCTTACATTTGCACCCTCTCTTAGCCACACTGGCAACGCATGACTGACATTCCTGGGGAAGACTACCTAATAGGGCAGAAGGGAAGGAGAGAAGGAACTCAGTCCCTAGAAATCAGCATTGATTGATTGCTTGATTTTTCTTCTTTCTCAGCATATAAATCAGGGGACTTAATCAGATAGCTATCTTCTTGAACAGATTTGGAGATGAAAGATCAAAGTGGATTTCCCCTCCTGAAAGGAGGAAGAGAAACAAAAATGCAAATCACATCTTTCATGCACTTAGGGGAAAGACGAAACAGTCAACATCAACTTTCTAGACCTCACTGGTAAAGAAAGAATCTTTTGGACAACCCAGAAAGAAGATCAAGTCATTCATAAAGGTAGAAAAAAAAATACTGTTGTCCCAGACTTTTCCAAACAATATTCAATGCTAAAAGATAAGAGAACAATTCTTATAAAATTTTCAAAGACAGTATGTCCCAATATTTGTATATTCAGTTACGCTACCTTTCAATTTGAAAGGTAACAGATATTTTTGAACATAAGAAGAAGAACTAGGGAAGTATAATATCTGTGAGTCACTGTGTGGGAAAAGAAAGGGATCCCAGAGAATGTAGAAATAGATCTTAGAAAGATTAGCTTTTCGGTAGTCTGGAACCTAAGAAAGAGTGAATGGCACCTCTGAATATAGCCTAGAAACAAATATGGCAATCCTTCAGAGGGGGAAGTTCTGTTCCTTCAGTGAAGGGTGTTGGAAATGTCATTCCAAGATGCTGGGCGTGACCCTGGCTGATGGGCTGAGACTGCCAGACCTTCGAGTCCCCTGCAAAACTGGAATCGTTACTGCCTCACAAGACTTGGTTGTTGGCCAGTTTATTCTGGAAGCTCTTTCTGCTACAAGGAGCAGAAGATACTAAGTGATGGAACAGCAGACTGCACAGACGTTCCAAAAGATCATGTGACAAAATAAATCCTTAACAAACCTTCAGATTTCAGACAGAAGATCAAAGCAACAGAGCCACCTTTGGAAGAGCTCAGTAGGCAAAATAAGAGTCTATCTGAGGTGAGTGGCTTTAGTGACATGGTCAGAGGGCTTCAAGAAAGGAATCACATTGCAACAGGAAATCTGCTTCTTTGAGAACTAAAGACAAATGCTGTATAAAGAAACACGACAAGCTATTGCGAAGTCAAAACTGTACAGAAACATCATGTTTTTGTAAGGAATTTTGTAAAACTTTCAGGGGCAAAAATATGCTGCAATGAAGCGGAACCAGCAAAGAAATGATGTTTAAACTCCATCAGGCTTAAGAAGAAATGACTAAATTTAAGAGAAATATAGAGCAGTTATTGTGAAAAGATAACTGGAATAAGGAACACTCTGGGCTCAGCAGATTAGCAATATTGTATGAGAACTCTTAGAAAGACATCTAAGAAGACTTGCTCTCAAAGGAAAGGAGATTAAAACTTTAAATCATTACACTGTATGGTTGAAATAGAGACAGATCACTAGACTGGGATTTAAAAATTTCTTTTTATTTTTAAATCAGAGAAGGAGGAAGATGAAGGGCTCATAGAAAATCTTTGCTAATTCCTTTGTTGCCAATAGGAACTGACTGGTGAGGGGTCACATGGCCACGGTTTTGCTGGAAACCAAAGCACGACAGAGGAGAGCACAGATCCTTAATGACCTCTGGCTAGAGAAATCCATGGTTCTGAAAAGGCAGCTGATTCATGACCGGTATAAATAGGAAAAGAATGGAAGTTACCAGCTGCAGAAGAAGTGAAACCTTACAAGCAGGGGAATGAAGACCCATTGAATGAATTATGGCTAACAGAGACATTTGATAAACCCCAGACTGTTCTTCATGGTGAGAAAGCTCATGACAGCTGGCCCACAGCCCTCACTGAAGTGGAGGGGGAAATACGCTGCCCTGGGATAAAAATTCATGCAGGTAAACCAGGACACCCTGAGAGAAATCCTCTTCACTGTGGTCCCTTCTGCACTCACTGAACTGGGGCACATGTAAGCTCTACCCCGTGCCCACATGGATCATATAGCCATAGCTCTGAATTTCTCTTCTGTTATGGAAGAGATGTGCCCCAGATGATCTGTGGATGGTCCTGAGGGATCGTATGAGGTTTCTAGGACAAAATTTCCTAGGACATGGGCTCTAGGAACCTCCAACAATAAATCCAAGAAGCTCTTCCCTTTTACAGTGATGAGTTTCAAAGATAATGCTGGTGTCAGAGAACTTGGATTTTCAGCCCCCACGGAGTCCACTTGGATACTTCTCCCTGCACGTGGCTTCTGGGCCTCTGTGCCCTCTTCCATGCCTCTTTTGGGGCTTGTCCTTGAGACTTAGAGAATATTGCACACTTGAAGTGGGCTTTCCCATTGACTTAAGGCCATGTCTTTCTGTCCCGAAGACGGTCTACCTCTCAGAATCAAAGCCCTCACACGCTCTTCTTCTGATCTGAGAAGATGCTCCACCTGCAGTCTCTCTTAGGACCTGGGAAAATCTGTCTCAAACTCTTGCAAGATTCAGGAATGTCTTCAGACTCTAGACCTGACCCTCTTCTCATGGCTGGCCACAGGACAACTCACAGGCCTTGCTCAGACCTTCACTGTGATAATGAGTGGACCATTGGAAACATCCCCTAGGCTTCAGCCCATTTCCATTGTACTATTTTTATTGGATTTTTTATTTGCTTAGGCTGCCCTAAACAATTGTGTATTTTGAGTGACAAAGAAGACTCTGAAGATAGAGCTGCTGATGCTAAGACCCCACTGTTTTGTTTTGCTCACTGTAATTTGAGTAACTAGCAAATTAGTGTAAACATTATGAAAACAGGGGCACTTGGTGGCTCAGTCCTTACGCGTCTGCCTTCGGCTCAGGTCATGATCCCAGAGTCCCCAGGATCGAGGCCCACATCAGGCTCCCTGCTCTGCGGGAAGCCTGCTTCTCCCTCTCTCATTCCCCCTGCTTGTGTTCCCTCTGTCAAATAAATAAATAAAATCTTTAAAAAAATGAAAATGTTATGAAAATGAAAACCTTTAATAATATTTTTAAAGTTCAGAAATGTCAAGGTACTGGAAAATGGAGGAAGAAAACCTTTCTGTAATTTGAAGTGTGATGAGGAGGTCCGCTCCTCCACTAGGGTTCTCCCTCAGGAAACAAATGTGTGGGACGCCACCACCCGTGGCTCGTTCCTTTGTAGCCATCATTGTCTTTATTCTAGAAAAGTTTTGAAATCATATATGCTCCTGACAGTGGTAACACGCTGTCACTTTAAAGATGCATGGACATCTGTGGCCCGGTTTTCCTCAGGATCAGAAGAACCGGGGAGCATGGGTTAGGCCACAGTGGGAAGTGAGATAGGGAAAACTTGGTTGTAGGTGTAGGACCAAGTGTGATATACTGGTGCTTTCCCTAGGTGGGCAGAGAAAAAAGTCCTGGTAAGCTTTCCACGGAAAATGAGAACGTGCTGGCCTCCTACTCTAGGTGAACTAGGAAGCCCATGGTAAGCCCCTTAGGGTCTTTGGAAGCACAGTTGACCCTTGAACCCCACAGCGTGGGTTTGAACTATGGGGGTCCACTTTCATGTGGATTTCCCCCCAATAAATATAGTGTAGTAGTATCAATAGATCTTCTCTAAGAATTTTCTGAGTAACATTTTCTTCTCTCTAGCTTACTCTATTGTAAGAATGCAGTACATAGTACATGGAACAAAGAAAATATGTGTTAATCCATTGTTTATGATATTGGTAAGGTTTCCAGGTGACTGTTGGTCGTTAAGGTTTTTGGGAGTCCCTGAGCCCTGCGTTGTTCGAGGGCTAACTGCATTGTCTTCTGGCTGGGCACACCCCGCCCCTCTCTCAAACAACAGGCCATCAGCAGCGCTCTGCCCACCAGAAGGACGTGGTGCCTGAATCAGCCATAAATCCCCACCCTCCGGGGACTGGCCCTGCACTTAGCTTTGCCAATTCTTCCTTATTTCCTTTCTCCTTCCTTAGTGTTTTTTATCCCATTTTGGTTCTTTTCCATGCCTTCTTCTTTTCTCTGCTAAGTAACGTCGGTGATGAGAGGGAGTCATTAAAGGTTACAAAGGACGGACTTGGCATTGTAATAACACTGTGTCTGGGATGGCTGATTACACGGCAGTCAGACTTGTCCAATCTCACTGCTGCTTTCGGTAAGGACAGGGTTCCAGCCTCTAATCCGGCTTCCCTTCCTCCCCCATGCCCACTGCTCTGTTTCTTCCCCCCACCTCGCCCACCCCTTTTCTCTGTCTGAAGGACCTTAGATTAGCTGGTAGAGGAAAATGAAGTGACTGATTCTGGGATTTCCTTGAAAACAAAGAAACAAACCCTCAGCTTAAAAATTGCTGTCTTTGGTTATTATAGAATCATCACTATTGAGGTGACCTCTAAGTTTCTGAGAAAATCGCGTTGCAAAACCTGGACTAAACAGCAATCCCCACCCCCACCCACTAACTTACTCCTTCATGGACTAGCTTGAAGCCAGGAGGACAGCGTGAAGTTTCAATGCCAAGTGAATTCCTTCTGCTGGGCTCTTCCTCAGGTCAGATCACGCAGAAAGACAAACACGTATCTACTTCCCCAGACATACTTATTCATTGTCAGCTTAGCCGCGGAAGGTTTGGAAGGTAGGTCCTCTGATCACGCAACTATTTTCACAATGACAAATTGATTCAGAACACAACAAGGAGAGCTGCCCATCCGAATTTGCTTCCCTAGCCCTTCACCCACGGGCTGGGAGACCTCGAACAAGCCCGCCCACCAGTCCCGCGGTGCAGCTTTCATCTGTAGCTGGGAATAACAAGAATAATAACGTGCTTTCTTGAGATGTGATAACATCACCGTGTGCTTTGAACTCTTCTTCGCTTGGCACCAAGGGGTCCCGGTGCCACTGTGGTGACACGTCTCGTCTGGGTTAACGTGGCCCGTGGGGCCACACGCTGGAATTTAACTTTGTTGAGTCTGTCTTCTTTCACACCTGTGGCCTGCACAAATGTAACAGAGATTGGATTGAAAATTGCTCATTCGGTCTCATTGAACTTTACTCTTTTTCCTTTTTGCCCCATGATTGTGTTGAAGAGAGACAGTAGGTAAGTGGTTTCACCAAACCTGCAATTTCACCACATACATGCGTGTGTGCTCACACGCAGACTGCACATGGCTAGCTTCAGTTCTGCTTGACTTTCAGGCCATCCTCTGCAGTGGAGATGCCTCTTTAATCTTATGTGTATGAAATGTTTCCATTTTCTTTCCTTTTAACAAACTGTTGCCTTAAGCTATATTGCCACAAGGAAATGTATTGTCCCGGCCATGTTTTTACATATGATCCAACTCAAGCCTTTGTTAATCAGGTTAATGATTCCTTAATGACTCCTACTTTTTTTCAGGTCTCTCCACCTACTATGCTTTATTTTATTTTTATTTTTTTCCATTTAGTATGTACACTTTCCCCTATTATCCCAGTATCCACTTCTGCTCTCCGATACTTTCAGACTCCTGTTCTGGTCAAATCCTAAGTCGTTCCTCTATCCACAAAGGGTAATTTCTTGCTCTAAGAGAGATGGATTACTCGGATGTGCAGGCTTGCCCTGAGTTTGGCTTGGGGATGAAGTCAGGCCATGCTGCCTCCACATCACTCACTAAGCTCTCTGTCTCTCTCTGCATGGAACTCAGGAGCAAAGAGTTTTCGGGCCCTGGAGCGATGTCTGTGGTAAGACCCTGATGTTGTGTGCTATTATAGGTGTGCTATTCTGTGAAGTTGCAGGCTGGCGAGTATGAAAGCCCAGCTGGAAAAGATGAAGCTTCAGAATATAGAAGGTTCACTGGCAGAACTCTTATAGAAAAGACATGTATAGAAGGTTTAGATCTGTAAACAAACACTTAGAGCTCTTTGTCACCCTGCACACCTGGCAAGTGTCCATGTTCCCACGTTCAAGGTGTGCATACTGTCTTTGCAAGCCCTCCTTACTACATTCCAACCACCTGAAAGGGATTCTATTGGCCCCTGTCTCCAGCCTGCAGTGAGCCCAGTGAGGAGCCCACTGAGATAACCGTGAGTTGGGGAGGAGGGGTGGGCTTTTCCCTAAAAGCCTGCATTGGGGTGCAGTAGGGTGTGTGATGGTGACCACATGGGGGTTTATATTTGTAGCTGTGAGTACGCAGTGCACCCTTACCATACAAGCCAGATTATGGATCCCATAGCTTATGCCTTTATCCATTATCAGAGTTTGAAGAGTCAAGCAAGACTTTCGGAAGGCCTGGACAATGAGCCCTGTCCTCTGCTCTGACTCATTGGTGATGGAATTTTGAAAGATACAAGAGGAGCCAGTGTTTCCTCTGCTCCAGGGTCATCCCCCACCTGCTACAAGAATTTCCACGCTGTGCACTGTGACAGGACAGATCAGCGGAAGGGCAGGGTTCCTGCAGCGTGCCCATCCTTGGCCTCGGATGGACTTTGACCCAGGAATAGTGCCACATCCATCCCGGAGGTTAAGGACTTCTTTCGTAATGGGTTAGTCGGCAGGTGTGTTGGGTATGCACACTATGTAGAGAAGTTTCATTGCTATTGATGTTGTCCTTGGGGGACTAGAAATCAGGCCAGTCAGAGGCCCGGAGGGAAGGGGCTGGCCAGGCGGGATTAGGGGAAGCAACAGGTCCAAGGAGCCTGTGACTAAGTTACATTCTCATTAATCTGGAGGGAAGCCTCTCACTTCCAAGGAGAGCCCAGACTGCACTGATGAGGCAGAAGAGCAGAGTGGGAGAGCACCGGGTCAAACAGCCAACGACATGGTAAAACTGGGGAAGATGAGTACCTCTCCCTATCGCTCCTGTGAGCACTTCCTGCTCATAGCACAGCTCTGAACACGAAGTAGGTGCCCACGATGGATGACTACTCTTTCCATTGCTCTACTACAGGGAAGGAGGTCATCCCATGTGCCAAGGTGCTTGGGGAAAACATCTGGGCATCAGATCTGCAAAGGGCAACCTGCATTTCAATGCTGTTGGCAGGAAATATGGGACAAGGGAGTTGAGCAGGGCAAGTGGGAAAGACGCAGACTGGCTTCTTTTCTCAGCCCAGTGGCTGTGAGCCCATGATCAAGTTACTTCATCTTTGACTCTTGGCCTCCTCAGCCTCCCATGAGACAATAAGGTGTCCTCGAGGCACTGTTTGGGGCCACAGCAGGACTGGGGGTGCCCTCCTCATGCCAGTCCTCAGAAGTGCTTCCTACTGTCCTGAGAAGCTGTGTGTGGTGGGCTTGGGGTCACTGCTTGCAGAGAGCAGTGTCCAGAAGGTGGACCCTTGACCCCAGGGGGCTCTCAGAAATGAAGTTGGTTAGTTGGTTCAGAAGCTAGGAGAACTGTAAAATCGGGTCATATCAGAGTCAACAGTCATTAGTGATCTGTTCTGGGTTCTTGGAAGAAGACCTCTTATACTCAGGCAGCAAAGTACACAGAAGTCTCTCAGAGTGGTGGAGTTTGGTTAAATTCCTTCGCAAGAGGACTGACTTTCCAAGCTGAGGTCATCTTTCTTTTTTCTTTTTAATTACGGTAAACACACATAGTATACATTTACCATATGAATCATTTTTAGGGAATGGTTTGGTGCATTAAGTACCTTCTAAGTGCTGTGTGACCTTCGTCACCACCATCCATCTCAGGGGTCTTCTCAGGTTGTGAAATTAGGCTCTGTCCCCATTAAACACTGCTTCCTCCTTCCCCACTCCTCCCCCCTGGCAGCCCCTCCCCCTATCCATTCTCTTTTCCCAATCTGAGAACTGGACTACACTAGGAATTCCTTATACCGGGAAGCATCCAGGATTTGTACTTTCATGATTGGTTTATTTCACTGAGCCTAACGTCTTCAAGTTTCCTCCATGTTGTAGCACGTGCCCGAATTCCCTTCCTTTTTAAGGCACAGTTGCCTCTCTAAGTGGGCGCCTGGACATTCAGCTGAGGGTTCTTCATGGTATCATATTAACTGGGGGCATCTTGCTGAATGCAGCTCTGTCCTTTTCTTCCATGCTGCTGTCCTTTCTTGGCCAATCACCTCTCTCCCTCCTTGAGTAAGAGCTTCCCGAGTGGCTCTGTCCTGTGCTCCCCCTTGTTCTCACGTTGTCCCCACTTTCTGATCACTTTGCAGTTTCCTCCATCTGCCCCCCCCCCCCATGCCTGTGCCCTCACTGCCCTGCCGGGGGCTCTCACTTTGTCCCTCTGGCTCCTCCTCATCCTCCCCTTCTGCTCTCTCACCTCTTCCAGGAAGCTCTCCTAGTGGCCCCATCTGCCCTTCCAGGACCTCCTTGAAGTCACTGTATTTAGCCCAGCACTTGCTGTGCTGCTTTGGAGTTTTCGCTGGTCCCTTTTTTTTCACTAAAAAGAGCTTCGTCTTCACCTTTTGATATCCTTGGTGCCTGGCACACAGTAGGAACTCAACAACGTTTGAAGGGTGACCATAGGCACAAATAGATGAAAAGCTGCTTGGGAAGTCGCTGTAAGAGGGCTGACCTTCTGCGCCAACCAGAAGCATCGGTATGATCAGTGGGCTTGCTGGCTGCATTTTATGGGCTGAGATTGGCCTTAAAGACCAAAGAAAAAGACCTTTCAGGGGCAGATACACCAAAGTTTGGGGTGAATACTGAAAGGGCCAGAATTCATTAGCTATGGTCTTAGGCAAAGGCAAGACATAGAACAGCTGCCCTCAAAGGCCTCCTGCTCTCTGATTCAGTACACAAATACATGTAAAGACAGGCGTGAATAGATTCTTAAGCTTTTGAAGGCTGGATTCAAAAAAAACTTTCAGACTGTAGGTGTTCAACTCGATGCATGTCCTCGGAAACCCTATCAGCTTTCCAGAAGCCCCTCTGCGTTCTCCCCGCCCCCCGCCCCGGAAATGTAACTGCTGCTCTAACCTCCAGGGCCCGGGCTTAGTTTCACCGTATGGGGCCTTTGGAGAAATAGACTTGGACAGTACGTGCTCTTTTGTGCCTTGCTTCCTTCCGTGAGCTTCATTCATCCCGCTGTGCATTCACACACACCGCCCACGCGTTCTCAGCTCCTCCGGGGGCCGCGGCGCCGTGGATGGCAGGCTCAGCTGTGTCTGGGCGAACGTGTGTCTCCCCCTCCCTGTGGCTGCCTGTGTGGAGCTGTGGGGCGTGCACAGCTCACCCGAGGTGTGGTCCCCGCTTTCAAGGCCATCTTTGTGTCTCTCCAGCACTCAGCGCACTGCCCGGAGCACAGATGGCTTCAGTAAATGTTTGTTGAGTGAACCCGATGAATGGACATTTTGTCACTGGATCTTTTCATTTATCCCTTGGCTTATTCCCTGACTCCCCTTGAAATACAGCTGCATTCATGGCTGCATCTTTATTTATTGGGTCATGTGCTTGTTTTCTGTGCCAAGAAGAAGAAATCAAGGCAGAAATGGGCCCTCCAGAGCAGCCATGGTCTCTGCAAAGGGGATCTCCTTTGTGCCAAAAATAGAGTCACCTAGGGACTGGGAGGGTGTTTCAAGTCCATCAGGACTCAAAGGGCCATGTGTGGGGAATCAGAAGGGCGGAGTGACCGAGCCGGCAGATAGGCCACAACTTGTGTGGTGTGCTGGCACCCATGCAGGGAAAGGCTTTCCACATTCTCAGAAAAAACCCCACAGTGTGCTGAATAGCCAGCCCACCTCCCCCTCCCACCCACAGGGCCTCTGCAGAAAGATCTCGGCTTCAGCATCACATGATCTGTTTCTGCAGGAAGGAGGGGGACTGGGGTGCAGGAGGGGAGGGGGGGTTGAGGGAGAGGGAGAGAGATGGAGAGAAACGGTCTTTTGTTCTGCCATCCTCCATGATTGCTTATCTCTGGCACAAGGCACTGAAGTCAGACCAAGGATTTAATAAAGCCCTGGAATCTTTACCCAGCAGACAGCGTGGCCTTTCCCTCAGCTCTGATTTGGACAAGGGATATAAATTCTGTCTTTCCTGTGATAGCAGAGCTGTCTCTGTTTCCCGGTGAGTCTTATTGTATCTTATTAACTCTATGTGTGTTCCAGAGCTTTAAAGTAATCTCCCAACACAGTCGCACGTATGGACGATGACATATTTCCCCACTCAAATAAGGGTACATGCTGTCCATGAAAAGAGCCCTACCCTGTGTGAGCTTGCTCATCTAAAAAGCATCGAGTCACATGATAAAATCGTCTGAAAGCCTACACTTAATTGAAATATTAAAAAATTAGGGTGGTATGGGGGAATTCCAGGATATTGGATAAGACCACTGGAGCAAAAGGACAGAATACAAGTCCCACTGGGGTTATGACATGGCCCCAGGGCCACTGTCCATCTTCAGGGCTTGTTGTGGGTGAACAGCCCTTGGGGGCCAACCTGGGGAGGCCCCTTATCTGGAAACCTGTGCATTCCCTTCAGTCTGGGCTTCTTGGCCTGACACTCCCTACCTCCCAGGCCCCACCCTCCCTTCATCCTCAGCTTCCTCAGTCTGGCTGGGGAGAGAGGATTTCCAGGTGGGTTCAGGATCCAAGGCCCAGCTCCACCACAGACCCTGTGTACCTCTCAGCACCTCATCTATTCCCCAAGCATTCATTTCCTTGGGAATCATGACACGTACTTCCCAGGACTTTTGTGAGGCTCCACTGAGACAGGAGACGTCTTCAAATGTGTGGCCATTGTTCTTAACCTGTTGGGCTTCCCCGGACACATACTGCCCATGGCTCTGCTCACATCTGTCTCCCCCTTGGCCCCAGCACACCCTCTTCTCTTCTCTCAGGCTGATTAGTATCCCCATCTTCCCCGTTCAGGTCCTGATGATCTGTCCAGCCTGACCCACCCCTCCTCAAGCTCCTGACCCATGAGTACTTGGTGCCTTGACCCCTCACTGGCCAGGCTGTGCCCTGCCCGCCTTTGTTCCTTATCGCCTCCTCCCTGCAACCATCAGTCAGTGCCTGGAGATCAAGGTGAAACACTCTATTGCTCAGAGCTCAGCACATCCTCAAAGCTGCTGAAAGAAGCAGAGGTCAGTAAGGTGAAGATGAATTGCCACACTTTGGGGCTACCTTCTTGTCGGAAGCACATTTCCTGCCTTACTCTCCTAAAGCCTCTGTGTGTTCCTTTCCCTAAAACAAGGGGGTATGCACGTAGGCTGCAACCTTCGCCTTGAGTGAGGAGGGAAGAACATTTTATTCACCGCTCATGGTTGATCTGGAGCCAGATCTGCACTTGTGCTGTGGTAGAGGAGGATTTGGGCTCCTGTGGAGTCTGGTGGAGCGAAGAAAGGGGCAGCGCCCTCTGGGGCCATTGGTAGGGCCGCCCAGTCTAATGGCAGAGGCTGAGCTGTCCACTGGGTAAGGCAAAGCCATATGGAAGCTTAGTTGCTTAAGGAAACTATATTGCCATTTTTCAAAAATCTCTTCATGGTTGATTCCGCCTGTGACTAACAGTGATACCATTCAACTTGTTTCTAATCCACTTGGAGCTTTTTCCCCTTTCTGAAGCAAAGTGATAGGATTTATCTTATTTTCCTTTTGTGCCAGAGCCTGATGACATTAGAATTTGGGCAGGGTTTTTTCTTCTCTGTGCTAACAAATGGCATGGGACAGCTGCTGCCAGCAAAAATATTTTGTCTGCACTTGTGAGGAGTTTGTAGAGGGGAAGCAGGGTGGAGGAGGTGGGGATGGGAGTGGGGGAAGGGAGGAGGTGGATATGCTTGAGAATACTGGTCTTTGGGCGAATTCAAGGACTGATAGGGGAAATTAAAAAAAATATGAGTGGTTTGGGGCGTCTGGGTGGCTCAGTCGTTAAACGCCTGCCTTCAGCTCAGGTCATGATCCCAGAGTCCTGGGATCAAGCCCCGCATCCGGCTCCCTGCTCGGTGGGAAGCCTGCTTCTCCCTCTCCCACTCCCCCTGCTTGTGTTCCCTCTCTAGCTGTGTTTCTGTCAAGTAAATAAATACAATCTTTAAAAAAAAAAATGTGAATGGTTCTCATAGCACCAAGAAAGCCTAACATTCTCGAAATCTTCCCTGGAAACAGACTGTTTCTGTTAGACAATTTTGGTATGAGAACCTAATCCTATTTTGAAAATGAAGTAAGGAGAAAACTGCTTTGGAAGAATCATTCTGCGTGTTATATGGAGAACTGATGGTAGGGGGATGAGGGCGGAGGCAGGGAGACCATTTAGGTTAGGGCAGGAGTCCAGAGGAGAGCCGAGGCAGAGTGGCCAGCGGTCAGAGTCTGCACAGAGCCAGCAGGATTTGCAGATGAATGGAACGTGAGCTGGGAGAGGATGAGAGGGGTCAGGGGGGATGCCAAAGTTTGGGGCCGATCTGGAAGAATGAAGGTGCCACTTTCCGTGATGAGGAAGACTGTGGGCAAGGCATCTTTGTGAGGGACCCTTGTTAAGTTTCCAACACATGTTCAAAGTGGGGGTGCTGGGTAGACAGCTGACTCTAGCACAAGCCTGGAGCTCAGGAAAGCTCAGAGACACAAATGTGGGCAGCATCAGTGTGTCGAAGGTACAGAAGCCACGGGCTGGGGGAGGGCACCTCACAGGGAGAGCAGCAGGAGGATAGAAGTGTCACTGGGGCACCTCCACGGGGGAGGCTGGGACTGAGTGAGATCCAGCAGAGATCCTGGCAGGAGAGGCCTGAAAGGAGACAGAGCCCTGCCCCAGGAGTCAGCGCCACCCCAGTGCAAGGAAGAGACAGACTGAGCTCCAGGCCTTGACACCTAGAGAACTTCAGTGGCCTTGGCAAGAGCAGTGTCATAAAGGGAGGGCAGCCTGGCAGAAGCGAGGCCAGGAAAGAAAGGGAAAGGAGGATCTGGAGATAAACGTGGAAGCTTTCCCCCCTGGGGTTTTGCTATAGAGGGGCAGAGACACGGGGAGGGAATCAGAGTGATGTGAGACTGAGAAAGATATTTTCTAAGATCACATCTGTATGCCGATGAAAGTAGTCTAGTGCACGGGAGAAAATCCATGATGCAGGAGAGAGAGGTACACATTGCTCATGTGCTGTCCTTGAGAAGGTGAGGAGGAAGGGGCCCTGGGCCCCGGTGGAGGATTAGCTTCGGGTGGCATCGGAAGGTTCATCTGTAGTGACTAGAGCAGAGGTGGACTTAATGAGTTCAGTTGCAGAGAGTTTGTTGGGTTTGGCGCGAGGAACACATTTGGAGCAGAATGTGAATTATTCTATGCTCTTTAGATTAGAGAAAGGCCGTTTGGGGTGATGAACACAGCTTTGGGCTTCACTGCTCGACTCCAGGCCACGGGGTGCCCCAGTGGAGAATCTGGACGAACACTGATCAGCAGATGTACCAGTTCTCAGTAAATCAGACATATATAATCTCCCTTGGGTGAATTCTTTCATCACTCGTGCTAATCAGAATACCCCACATATATGAACTGTGGCAGATGTGGGGTATTCTGATTAGCATGGGAGATGAAAGAATCCACCCAAGGCCGATCAAAGGAGGTAGAAGTTTCTTGAATATACTGCAAGGGAGCGGCAGGCAGGACGCAAAGGAGAGACGGTCTGCCAGGAGGTGGTGGGGAGGGACTATAGTTATGAGGTGGAACTGTGCCTGGTGGTAAGTAGCCCATTGGTCAGTTAGGGACACTGGCCATTTCAAGGTGGGTCATTCAGTGAGCCCATTTGAGTCATCTCGGTAGTCACTGTAGGTCCTTTTGCTTTGCTCAAGTTTTCATTGCTCAAGCCTGTTGCCTGAAAGTGGCCTCTACAGCAGGGACGTTTGGTGCTTGTCAAATGTTCCGTCTGCTTCCCACATTACGCACACAACCCGTCCCTCCTGCCGCAGGGAGGCAGCAACAGGTGGCAGTTTCTGGCTGTTGGCCACAAGAAGATTTGTGGTGTCCCTTCTAGGTCAGAGCATCGAGAGGCCTGACCCAACAGCATAGATCCCTCTTTTGCCGTTTGTGACCCAAGGTACAGTTTGGGTCCCTGAAGGACTATATGCAGCAGAATCCTCCCACCTTACCTCCTACCACCCCCCCCCCCCAGTGCCAATGCCCTTGCAGGATTAAAATTTTGCTATAGCATAACCTAGCCTTATTATGAAACCAAGCACCATATCACCAAGCACGGCATGTGACCGAGTTTGGATTTGGGGTTGGTTTTGGATTAAATGCCCAAGGATCTCAAGAGAGAGAGTCCTCTGATGCTGAAAACATCCTGCATGTTCTTATGACTCATTGATTGCACTGTGAACATACCCCGGGCAGCTTAATCTTCAGACAGCGTGCATTGTCTCCCAAGCCTCACCTTTCTTCACCTGGAAGGGAGGTAACCAGTATTCTCCCCACAGAGCAGTTTTCTTATCTATCATCTAAAAAAATCCTGTAATTCTTGGTTCCTACCAAAATCCGTGCCAAAGTCTCATAACCCAGACTGGCGACAGAAAGAGCAGAGGGATGAACCAGGGCAGCAATGCCTCTCCTGCCCTCAAGCCCTTAGCCCCGGGAGGCTGTCCTCTTCTGCTGGGTGCTTTTACATTTGTGGACTGTGGCCTACCTGAGAAACAGTTGCAGAGCCTGGAAAAGAGACTGCCCACAGAGTTCCTGAGTTACAAAGAGTAGGAGCGCCTCGACTCACCCTGGCTTTCTGAAAGCGAAAGCTACACAGCAGTCAGCCCGCTTCCTTCCCACCTGCCACCTAGTGGCTCTGCGAAGAATGGCACCCTCTTGCTCAGGGCCTGCCGCTGGCGGGGATCTTGTTACCACTGTGCATCCTTATCTGATTTTCAGAGGGCATTTAGCTCTGGAAGGCGCCTCAGAGATCGTCTAAGCCAATCTTCTCAGTTTACAGCTAAGGTAACAGAGACCTAGAAGAGAGGCATAGAGCTAATTAGTGGTGAACACAGGCCTCCAGCTGAAGGCCCCAAGGAGGCCCTTCTTTACCTTTCTAGCGTGTATTCATTACTCCCTCAGCCACCCAGTCAATATTTGTTTGGTGTCTCCTCGGTGCAGGGCCCATGCTGGTCAGGGCACGGAAGCTGGGAGACCCCGTAGCTGCCCTGAAGAAGCTTCCTGAGAAGGCCAAGGAGCATGCAAACAGGCCGTCCCAGAAAATGAGCGCTCTGTAGGAGGTAATGGTGAAGGGCCAGGAGAAGCTCTGGAGGCTTCACCCAGGAATGCTGCTGGGGCTAACTTGGGACAAGGTGGGGCAGCAAGGACATCGGTGCACAGGGCAAGCAGAGGTGGTAGGTTCTAGGTGCCTTGTGGAGTTCCGTGCCTATTGCCAGAGCGGAAAGCGGCAGATGTGGGGAAGCAGCCTGGCAGTTGGGTCAGGGCCCTCGGATGTCTGCAAAGGCGTTGAGGTTAAATGTCCCTGCAGAAAGTTTTCATTAAAGGAAATAACAAGAGCAGGTTTATTCATTTGATGGATCGTCCTGCCCAAGGTGAGAAAGGCCCCCTGGTGGAAGAGAGCTAGCTAGAATGCCAGGACAGCAGTTCAGGACGGAGAAGGAAGGGCAAGGTGCACCCCAGGCCCCAAGTGCTGTGGTGCGGGAGGCATGTGGGCGAAAGCCTGGGCAGTCCTGTTTGCGGTAATACCGAACATTCTTCAGTTGCCATTTGGGAACCCAAGGGAGTGGTGGAACATTCACCAATGGAGGGAATACAGAAGGAAAGGGCTGGGGTGGGGGCAGGAGGGAGAGGGTGGAAGAGATGATGAAGTTAGGTGTGGACATACCAAGGCGCCAGGTGCCGTGGGCAACAGTTAAGGAATGACAGTGGCCCCAGACAGTATGATCTGGGAAAAGCAATGATGGTTGTACGTGCATACTTTTGAGTTGAGGTGACAAGCGAATTCATGGTCGTGGATGAAGTTGCACAGGGAATGCGTAAGATGAGAGGAGAACAGGATACAGAGGCAGCCTGTCCCAGGTTGGCTTCATCAGAAAACAATTTTAGAATTGTGCATATTTTATTAGAGAGTACCCTTGGAATCAACACTCATGCGGGGGAATGAGAGGAGGTAGGAGTGGGCAGTGGGAGAAGGAAAAGCCTCCGGTGACCCCATGGGGAGCTCTGGAGCTCACATGGCTGTCAGAGTTGACTTTGTTGGGCCAGAGTGGCTGCATCTTTATTCTCTTGCCCCCATCAGAGAGCCTTCCTGCCCCAATCCCCAGCCCAGGAAAGACCCTGAAGCAAGGCAGCTCTTAGTAGCTGACGTTATCCCCAAAGGGGTTGACTCTTGAAGGCCCTGTGGTTCCAGCACCCTGGCAACCATTCTTTCCTAGAGGGAGGATCTGCCCTTAGGCTGCTTTATAGTTGGGTCCATTCGCTGTCACCACTGAACAGGGACGTACCACATGGCACCCAAGTAGATCACCTGAGCATCAGACATTTTCCTCCCTGCCTTCACCTGGTGACAACAGCCTTATCTCTCCCTTATGATGAGGGTGGTGTTCCCCTGTCAGGACGATGACTCCTCTTTGTAAGTTGCTGGGCTCTGAAAACCAGGAGCCAAAGTGCCTCGTGGCCGCCATAACAAATTACTGAGCAGAACTCTTGCTGTGTCCCCTGGAGGAAGAGTTCTCCCTTTGCAAACAGGACTGCTACCTTGGTAGTCCACAAGCGCAGCTTTGGGAGCCATAGTCCCCTGTCCTGTTTGCGGAAGTGATGATAAGAGGGGTTGCTCCTGCTTCCACTCTTGGATCTCTGACTTACACGATCTTCCTGCTGGGAATGCAACACCATATTTAGTCCTTTGCTTCTAGCTACATAAAGGGTCTTGGGGGATGGTTCTCCAGCATTTCGGTCTTCAGTGGACAGCTTGTGGGTGGCACAGATGGTGTGACGTGGCCAGTGGTTCCCATGGCTGTGGGCCCACTCTCCCACCTTTTTGGCTGTCTTGCATGATGTTCCTTATGAGGCCATGCTGGAAGATCACACACTCTGGAAGAGCTCAGGTAATGGCACAACGGCTCTGCGGACAGGAAGGGCACACCCATACCTGGAATAGGGTTCTATTACATTGGAACCAATTGCTGGCCTTCTGGGTGGAAAGAGCCCCTCATCACAGGCTTGCGAGGGAGCGGTAAGATCTCCTTGAGGCCTCATGCCATGACAGCCTCAGCCTGGGTCTCTCTGTTGGTGGGAGGATGTTTGGTGACAGCGACAGAAAGAACAGCTTTGGTGAGCAGAATTCCATGCTGCAGGCTCCTGTGTAACCTCCATCTCTGCTACCGTGGCTCTTTTGTTTGTGGTCCATTCATTGTCCCAGCCCTGCAGTGGTAGAAGGCAGAGGCTAGCTAACATCAAGTGGTTGAGTCATTCTGTGTATTCATGTTCTCTGCGGGGTGATGCCAGCTGGCCCAATGATCTTCACACTTCATGGACACTCTATCCACATGCATCTTCCCCAGATATCCCCCTGCTCTGTCCTCTGTCTTCCAATCTTTCTCCCCAGAGTTTCTGATAAGCCCACCAATGCCTGGCCCTCTGCCTATGAGTCTATGTGTACCCTGAGCTTGAGCTCCTCCTCCGCCCATACAGTGTCGCTGACCAGGCACCCTGCCCGAGTAAGATTATAGCACATCTCTATGCGGTGGAGCTTGCGCCCCTACACAGACCCATCTGGAAACCCAGCTCAGGCTCCTACCTCATTCGTCACCACTTCTGTGGGCGCCCCCATATAGCCAGAGGTGTGAACTGAAGACAGGGCATTGGTGAAACAGAGGTGACAAGAGCTGTAGCACATCAGGGTGATATTCTGTGGGATGTCTGGACAGTCTAGATGTCTCTTCATGATGTTCTAACAGAGGGTGGAGAGTGAACATGGTCCTGGGGAAAACTCTATGTGAATGTTGTTGTCCATCCCATGGAAATGCAAACTGCTTCTGCTTCTCTTTTCTGATTGGAATGGAAAAGAATGCATAGTCCAGATTGTTGGCCACCAACTATGTCCCTGTGACCTTATCATACTGCTCTATCAATGCTACCACATCAGCTGTGATTGGGACTGCTTCTCGGTTGAGTTTGTTATAGTCTATTATCATCTTCCAGGATTCAACTGGAGAAGCAGAGATATGATGAAGACCACCACTACTGCTTCCTTTGGATCCTAAAGAGTGGCACTAATTTCTACTACCCTCCCCTTGATGCAGTGTTGCTTGGTTAGGGAAGGGGCAGTTTCAAGGGCTTCTACAGAGCTTTCTCTACTATGAGGGCTCTTACCCCACAAGTGAAGGACCCACTGTGGGGATTTTGCCAATTTCCAAGTATGCCTATCCCAGTTATATATTCAGGGATGGGGCAAATGATCCCAGATAGATCTGCAGACCAAATGGATCCTTAGCCAGGACTCTAGTTATTGTCCAGTTCCTGTATGTCCCCATTTTAGCAGGAAGACCATGACGACACTTCAGATCTCCGTATATCAAGTCCTATTCAGACTCTTGAGATGTTCAGGTCTTCCTTCTCCCTAGGATAGTGTTACCTGGGTAAATGACCTTTGGTCTCATTGAGGAGGGTCTGGATGGTTATGCCGTGTACTCTTAATATGGTTTTGCAGGGGACAAGGGCATGTCTTTAGTTATTGGGTTCTGGGTCCAGAAACTGAGCAAGGAACCATTTATTGGGTGACTGCACTCAGCCTCTTGATCATCCATCCACAGTTTCTTCTGACGGTGTAGGGTGAATCAACTCTCGCAGCCAGCTTCAGTTGAATCCATGGCAGTCTGGAGTGAGAAAGAGCCCGTAGCAGTTGTCCTGCATTGGGCTGAAATGGCCTGGCCTCTCTCTCGCTGCTTCCAACCATCCCTGGACTTGAGTTGTTCCGGGAAGGGTGTGCAGATGTCAAAGCAGGCGACTGTCTGCTATCAGCATTTCCAGCAGCCGGGACAAGTCCTTTCTTGAAGGGGGATCCAGGTGGCACATCTCAGAGCCCAGCATAGAGTCTTTGGATAAGCTGCCAAAGTTGACAGAGTGCAGCTCTTGAGGATGTGGAGAAGGATAGGGTCAGATAGATTAACCTTCAACAAGAGGAGGAGAGGGTGATAAGAATGGGGTCAGATGAAGATAAGGCTTTGGGTAGAGGGACGAAGTGTTAGGGAAATCAAGCCAGATAATCTCGATTTTCTTTGTACAAGTAGAAGCACCTCATCCGGTGAACTTGAGCTTGGATAGGGTTAAGGCTTGAGGAGAATAGTCCTGAGAGTAAATGGGAGAGGCTGTAGTCTAAGAGAGTGCGGGGTAGTGTTTGAGAGGCAGCTGATGTGGAGGCCATGCCTGATTGTGACTCTCCCCTGCGGGTCAGGTGGTTTTCCCAGCAGTGCTCAGTGCCCAGCTAGGAGCAGAGAGGAGGTCACTTCAACCTGTGCTGAGTGGGTATGGAAGAAGACAGTGAGGCAGTATGCTCTTAACTAGTCACCTCAGTTTCCCCAGACAGTTCTTCTGGATTCTTGAGATATAAATTCTGATTTTAAAAATATTTGTTTCCTAGGGGATGAAACATGAGAGGGTCTTACGGATGAGATGTGGTGAGATCATCTGCTCCATTCATCCCATTTATCAATTTGTACTTTTGTGGATCTTGCTGTTTTATCTATGAAATCCTTATCTAATTATAGATCACAAAGATTTTCTCCTATGTTTTCTTCTAGAAGTTTTATAGTTTTAGGGTTTATGTTTAGATCTATAAACCATTTTGAGTTCTTTTTTTGTGTATGGTGTGAAGTATGAACTGAGATTCCTTAGTAAATAAAGAAATGCAAATTAAAACCACAATGCAATACCACTACACACCACTTAGAATGGCTACAATGAACAAGCTTGACCCTATCAAGGAGCTGACACAGTTCTTGCTGTTTGATGGGGACGGGCAGCACCTAGACCTCCATACACTGATAGGAGTGTACAGTGGTATAATCACTATGGAAAACAGCTCATCAGGTTCTTTAAAAGTTACACATACAGGGGTGCCTGGGTAACTCAGTCAGTTAAGCACCTGACTCTTAATTTTGGCGCAGGTAATGATCTCAGAGTCCTGGGATCGAGCCCCTTGTTGGGCTCCCCACTCAGTGCAGAGTCTGCTTGTCCTTCTCTTTCTGCTTCTTTCTCTCTCAAAAAAATAAATAAAATCTTAAAAAAAGAGAAATTACACATACAATGGTCATATGATACCATTATTCTACTCTTAGGTGTTTATCTATCAGAGATGAAAGCATATGGATAGCTGTTTTAGTGTAATAGCCCCAAACTGGAATCATCCCAAATGAACGTCAAGATGTGAAGGAATAAAAAAAATAGTGGTGTGGCCATACGATGGAATACTGCTCCTCAATTAAAAGGAGCGTACTATTTTATTTTTTATTATGTTAGTCACCATACAGTACTTCATTTGTTTATGTAGTGTTCCATGAATCATTATTTGCATATGACACCCAGTGCTCATTGCAAGGGAGTGAAGTACTGATAGACACAACAATGGATGGATCTCAAAGTGATTGTGATGAGTGAAAGGCAGACAAAAGAATTGTATATACTCTATGATTCCACTTATCTAAAACTCTAGAAAAGCCAAACTAATATGAAGTGACAAAATGCACATTAGTGGTTAGCGGGGCAGGAAGGGTAATAAAGGGGATTGAGGAAACTTCTTGGGGTGATGGACATGTCGGCTATCTACATTGTAGTCATGGTTTCGTGGGTTATACGTGTGTCAAAACTTCAATTTACACACTTTTAATGTGTAGTTATTATACGTCAATTATACCTTAATAAAGCTGTTAAAAATATTGACCTGAAAGTCAACTACTGTATTGAATCATTGATAATTAGCAAATAGAACAAACTTGTAAAAATACTTAACCTTTCACGTTTAAATTTTGTCTATTGAGACCTATTAGAGATTTAAAAAGTGCACTGTGATAGTTCTGACATAAAACCCAATGGTCTATTGTAACAGAACCTGACAAAATGGATCCTGCTTGCTTTTACCTCATTCCCTCTTATATTGAAAGCTTCCTTTTTGCAGCTCTGTAATGTCCCAAAGTGACTCAAATTAAAGGGACCCTTAGCAGGGCTTATAAGGGCCACCATTAACGTGCTTCCCACGTCCTGGTGCTTTCTCCTTTCCACTCCTCTGAAAGGTACCTATTCTTATTATTTCCATTTTGTCCACTAGGAAACGTAGTCTCAGAAAATTAAAAGTCAGCCCAAGGCCCAGGCTTTCATGTGACTGCAAACATCAGGGGGTCTTGAGTCCAAGAGTGCCTCCTGCCAATTTCAGTGGTCACAATTTTTGAAGGCTTTATTCCAATATCGCCGCCTTTCTCAAAGGTTAGCTGCATTCAAGGCTTCCTAGGGGAGGAGAATTTTGGTAAACCGAACCAAAAAACGATGTGATGGGAGGTGGCTGCAGGAGAGCGCGTAAGGAACTGATTAAAAAGTGTCTCCAAAGGGCTGAGTCACGACCTGGGAAGAAGCTGAAGCTAGCTCCTGCACAAGAATGCGCCTAATCAAGCACTAAGGAGGAGGGAAGGAACAAGAGAGGGCGAGTTCTACCCGGTGTACTGGACACCCTGAGGTCACCGCCCCCCTCACCGGTCACCCCGGACGCCGGCCCTGCCCTTACCGCTGGACCTCAGGTTTTTCAGCGAAACTCGCCGCTGGGAGAGCGGAGGCAGGGAACAGTACCGAGCGCGCAGTCCTGCCCCGCCCACCCCTAGGCCCGCCCCTGCCCCGCCCCTTTCCCGGGATAGCTCCTCCTCCTCCGTGGGCCCGCCCTGCCGGCGTCCCAGAACCGTAAGTGAAAGCGCGCGCTCGGCCTCTCGGCGCTCGCTTGCTTGGGTCTGGCTGGGCTGGAGACGGCTGTGTCGCGCGAGTCTCGGCGCTAACCGGACGGTGACCGTCGCGCGGCATGGAAGGTGCGCGGGTCGCCACGGCCGGGGACGTCACCTTGCACAACTTCAGCGCAAGGCTGTGGGAGCAGCTCGTCCACTTCCATGTTATGCGGCTGACGGACTCGCTGTTCCTGTGGGTGGGAGCCACGCCGCACCTGCGCAACCTCGCCGTGGCCATGTGCAACCGCTACGTGAGTGCAGAGCGGGGGCGAGGGGGAGGGCAGTGAGGGGCCCCGAGCGCGGTCAGGGAGGTCCTGAAGGGGGCCAGGGCTGGGGTTGCGGCGAGAGGACGCCGAGCGCCGGGGAGTAGGTCGGGCGGGAGTGGGGGGTGGAGGCCCAAGGGGGCGGGCCAGCGTGGGGGCGGGGGCTGGGACCGAGGGTAACTCAGGGTCCAGGCGCTAGTGGGGTACCAGAGGGGGTTTCGGCCCCCTAGGTGCGCGGGCTTGGCCTTCAGGTCTCTCCTGGGTCCAGGCGGCCAAGGGTCTTCCCGGAACTCTTACTGTGGTGTCTTAGGGAACCGGGGTCTGGTCCGGACCAGCACTACTACCCGGCACGTGGGCGCCCAGGCGAGTCCCGCCTCTCCCCTTCTCCTCTGCCTTTAAGGCGGGCCCCGCACTTGCCTCTTCTAGCCCCTCTTTGTAGTTGAGAGTGTTTATTTGGGCTTCATCGTGGGACCTCTGCTCCCAGGTCACACTCCCGCCCTTCGGGATGGCATCCATCTCTTAGTTTTCACGCCTTCCCTATATTGACCGTGCCGAATTTTCTTTATTTCAGACTCCTGTGTTTCCCCCTGGAAGTCTAATAGGCATCTCGCACTAGACCTATTTAAGACTGAACTCTTAACCTCTTCCCGCAGCTTTTCACAGCCAGCCCATCTCTATTGTGGAAACTCCATTCCAACTTTGATTACTCTGTCTTCCACTCTCCACGTGAGAGTGTCAGTGAGTTTGTAGGCACTGGGGTCCATCCAAACATGGAAGAAATCCAGCCAACCTGTGGGGCCACCCCTTAAGGTGGAGGCAGTTGGTAGGGTCAGTGAAAGAATTCATCCAGGGCAGAACAAAGGAGACAGAAGGTTGTTGAATGCACCTCAGGGGAGCAGCGTGAAGGACAGCAAGGGAGAGACTGTCTGCCAGGAGTCAGTGTTGGGTAACTGTAGTTAAGGGGGAAGGTGAGGAGGTATGGGAACATATGGAATGTTCCTCCTTTTCTGGTACCTGTTTTGGGGTGTAAGTAACTCACTGGTTAGCTAGGGCTTAAATGGGTTGCATGATGGGCCTGTTTGTATTCAGCCAAGGGGTTGGAGGTCACTGTGGGCCCTTCTGTGTACTCAGGTTTCCATTGTTCAAGTTGGTAGACTCAAAGTGGCCACTACACACTCATCACCTCCTTTTAGGCCTGCCACCCTGGGCCAAGCATGAAGCATCTCCTTGGCTTCTTGCCTGATTACCCCTTTGTGGCCTGTGTTAATTTCTTAGAGCCGCAACGTGCCACCAGCTGGGTGGCTTAAACCAAGTAGGATTTATTCTCTCACAATTCAGAAGGCCAGAAGTCTGAAATCAAGGTGTCAGGGGTCTGGTCCTTCTGGAGCCTCTCAGGGAGAAATCTGTCCATGTCTCTCCCATCTTCTGGTGTTGCTAGCAGTCGTTGGCTGGCAGCTTCATTACTCAAGTCTCTGCTTGCAGTGTCCACGGACACCTTTTCGGTGTGTCTCTTTCTCTGTGTCTTTTCTCGTAAAGATACCAGTCATAATAAATTAAGGGACCACCCTATTACAGTAGGACCTCATCTTAAATTACAGCTTAATTACATCTGTGGAGACCCTATTTCTAATAATAAACAAAAGTTACATTCACAGGTCCTAGGGCTGCACTTATCTTTTTGGGGGACATGATCAGACTCCAACACTGCCTTATGGCCAGTTCTCCACAGGGCAGCAGATAGCAATCAGATATTGTCATTCTTCTGCTTCAGACTTTGAAGAGATACACTCAGAGTACAGTTCAGAGACTTTTTTCAGAAACCCTTTCAGCTCTGTTACCTGGTGGAGCTCCCCTGTTCTGCCCTGCTCCCTGCCCACTCACAGGCCTCCTGGCTGCTTTAGCACATCGACATGTTCCCAGGTGTTGCTCCTTCTGCAATTTATTATCAGTATCCATGGTGGTGGTGGTGGTGGTGGTGGTGGTGAGGTTTGTCTGTTTTATGAGTCTCTGTAACCTTATTGCCTGACAGGCTGCTCATTAAATTGTTGAATGAGTGAATGAGGCTCCCCCTCAGGGAACTCCAGGTTGCTAGGGACCACAACCAGTAACCTGCAGCCTGGAAGGCAATGAGGATTGTAATCTCTAAGGGGACCTTGGAATGGTAGAAAATCAGAGGAGTGAGCCATCAATTGGCAGTCTGACCATATGGTAGCCACAGCTCCTAGTAGGGTATATTTTCTCTGCTGGAAGCTGACACTCCACCAAGATGAGGTAGGAAAAGGAAAAGGGGCCACTCTCAGTTACCAGACCTGTGAGAAGTTCAGTCCTATTCATTGGCCACATTGTATACTTATAGATTGTCTTCTAGCACCAGAGCACCCACTCTCCAGCTAGAGAGGAGAGTTGTAGACCAGAGCTTAAAGCAGGAAACCCAAGATTCCTGTGGAACAGGGCTTGGCAGACCCTGGGTTAGGGCTGGCCTGCCTTCTACTTTTGTAACTAAATCTTGTTGGAACATAGTTCTGCCCATCCATTCAGTAATACCTGTCACAGCTTTTGTATTTTGTTGGCAGAATCAAATGATTAAACCTGGACTTTGTAGTCCATAAAAACCAAATGATTTATCCTCTGGCCCATGTGGGGAGAGTGGTACCAAAGGGTTTGTGGTGTCTCCCCCTCCTCCCTTCTCCCTCTACCCCCCACATGTAAGACAAGACTGTATAGAACAAAACCGTACCGCTCTGCTGCCCTTCCAGCTGGCCTGTCTTGTATGACGTGGTCTCTGTGTGGCGCTGATAGGCTTTAGAGCAAGGATGATACAGGATGTGTCGGATAATGTAGGATGTGTTGGGCCCACTTGGGTGGACAGTGGTGCTCCAGCCATGGTCAAACTGGGAGACCAGCTGGGCATAGTATGATTTTGGAAATAATGAGCAGTTTTTAGTTTTGTTTTTCTTGGGAAACAATCACCTTAAGGTAGATTTTCTGTTTCTAAAAGTTTAGTTATAAATATTGTTAGCATACATCTGAATATTGAACTTGAAATTTGTCAACAGCAAATTCATTAATTGAGTCATGTTTTTGTTATCTTTCCAACAAAAAAGCTTGCAGTAAATACTTTCATTCTTATCCTGTGTTTTTTGATCATCTCTAATAGACCTGAACAAGTTCTTTCTCCTTTTGAAGTGACTTTGAGCCACTAGGAGACAAAGAATATTCTCTGATCTGTGCCTTGCTCGCAGTATCTGGCCCGTAGTAGGTGTTTATTTGGTTTACCTGTCGCTACCTGGACAGTGTGAGGGGAGGGGTGCCTACCCCAGAGCCTCTGGTGCCACAAGCTTCTTCCTCTAAAAATCTTGCCTTCTGGTAGGGAGGAGTTAAGATGGTGGAGGAATAGGGGCCTGTCTTGTCCCTGGAACACAGCTAGTTATCAAATTATTCTGAACATCCAAGAAATCAACCTGAGGTTTGAGAGAACAAAAACTGCAAGTTTCTAAGTAGAAAAGCGACCACCTTTTGGGAGGTAGGAGGTATGCAGAGTTGACTTGGGGAAATATAACTGTGGGTACAGAGGTGGGGAGGGAGTCTGCTTACAGAGGTTACTGCAAAGTATTTAAGCGATGGAGTGCAAAAACTGAACTTTTAGAAGTCTGCTACTGTGGGGCACATCCCTGGCTAGAAGGTGCTCAGGTGGTGAAGCAGGGCAGAGTGCCAGGAGTGACAGGGTGGTCTGAGGATTCCTTGGACTGCAGGAAGAATGGGTGGTGCCAAGGTGCTGTGCTGTTCCCTGCAGAGGAGTGGGAATGCTGGCTGAGAGCAGCAGGTCTTGGCTCCGGCTTTCTGCTATTTTGCTATAAACTGTGGACTGCTGTGTGGTGGTGAGACTGCTTTCCTGGGATGGGTGGCAGATGGCAAAAGCGCAGGGAGACCCTCCCCCAGAGAAACAGTGTGGGTCCATGCCATGGGAGTCCGTAAAATTTGGAGTTTTGAAACTAAGTCATGTGCCTGAAATAAAAATAAGCTTGGATACAGACAGGGTGACTACAGGGGTCTGATGGAAACCAGGAACATGAGGGGTGATTGATTGCTCTTTTGTGAGGGCTCAGTGAACAGCGGGGGTGTGAACTTTCAGTTCCAGGGCTAGTGTGTGGGGTTGCTGCCATATTCACCCTGCCCGCTAGCAGGGAAAGCCTTCAGGGAGCAAAACGCACCACCTAGTAGAGGCTGGTCTTCTTATACTGCCCTGCTCCTCTATGCCCAGGTGGCCCATTTCCACCAGGGCAGGCCATCTGAGAATCTGCCCAACAGGCTTCTACCCCCAGAAGACCAGCACAAACAACTGGCTAGTACAAAGTGTATGAATCATAAAGTACTACAAAGCTTCAGCTCTAAGGGAAATAGGATCTAGCTTCCTTTTTATCTTTATTCTTTATTTTTTATTATTATTTTTCTTTTCTGTCCCTTTTTATTTTTTTAGCTTTTATATTTTTAAATATATTTTTAATTTTTTTAATTTTCATTTTATTTTATTTTAAAATTTTTGAATTTAGATTCTTTTAACAAGCAGACCAAAACACACCCAAGATCTACTTTTTTGGGGTATTTTTTTTCTTTGTTTTTGTTTTTGTTTTTAAAGATTTTATTTATTTGACAGAGAGAAACACAGCCAGAGAGGGAACACAAGCAGGGGGAGTGAGAGAGGGAGAAGCAGGCCTCCCGCCGAGCAGGGAGCCCGATGTGGGACTCGATCCCGGGTCTCCGGGATCATGACCCGAGCCGAAGGCAGTCGTTTAACCAACTGAGCCACCCAGGCGCCCCTGTTTTTGTTTTTTTCTTTGTTTGCTTCTTTTCTTTTCTGGACAAGATGCAGAAATTCACCCCAGAAGAAAGAACAAGAATTAGAACTCATAGATGGCCAGGGATTTAGTCAGTGTAGGTATCAGTAAGATGTCTGAGCTAGAATTTAAAGCAGACATCATAAGGATACTAGCTGGACTTGAAAAAAAGCATAAAAGAAACAAGAGAATCCCTTATTGCAGAGATAAAAGAACTAAAATCTAGTCAGGCTGAAATGAAAAATAGTATAACGAAGATGTAATCCCAAGTGGAAGCCATAAAATTGAGGATGGACACAGTAGAGGAGCAAATCAGTGATATAGAAGATAAAAGTATGGAAGATAATGAAGCTGAAAAGAAGAGGGACAGAAAGGTAATAGATCATGAAGGTGTAGACTCAGAGAAGTCAGTGACTTATTAAAATGTAATAACATTTGTGTCATGGGAGTCCCAGAAGATGAAGAGAGAGAAAAAGAAATAGAAGGTTTATTCAAACAAATTATAGCTGAAATTGCCTAAACTGTGGGGAAGAATTCAGACATCAAAATCCAAGAAGCACAGAGAACTCCTGTTAGATTCAACAAAAGCAAACCCATCAGCAAGGCTTATCACAAAATACACAGACAAGGAAAGAATCCTGAAAGCAAGGGGAAAAAGTCCTTAACATATAAAGGAAAACATCAGATTTGCAGCAGATCTGTCCCCAGAAACTTGGTAAGCCAGAAGAGATTTGCAGGAGATCTTCACCGTGCTGAATGGGAAAAATGTGCAGCCAAGAATTCTTCATCCAGCAAAGCTGTCATTCAGAATAGGATACAGAAAGAATTTCCTATACAAACAAAAACTGAAGGAGTTCGTGACCACTGAACCAGCCCTGCAAGAAATTTTAAAGGGGCCCCTTTAAGTGGAGGAAAGAAGACCAAAAGCAGCAAAGATTAGAAAGGACCGGAGAATATCACCAGAAACACCAGCTCTACAGATAACACAGTGGCACTAAATTCATATCTTTCAGTAATCACTCTGAATGTAAATGGACTGAATGCTCCAATCAGAAGACATAGGGTATGAGAACGCATTAAACAGCAACAACAAGATGCATCTGTCTGTTGCCTACAAGACACTCATTTTAAACCTAAAGACACCTGCAGATTGAAAGTGAGGGGATGGAGAACCATCTATCATGCTAATGGACATCAAAAGAAAGCCAGGGTAGCCATACTTATATTAGACAAACTAGATTTTAAAATGAAGATTATAAAAGGAGATAAAAAGGGCATTGTATCATAATTAAGGGGTCTATCCATCAACAGGATCTGACAATTGCAAATATTTATGCTCCCAACCAACTTGGGAGTGCCAGATATACAACTCAGTTAATAATAAACGTAAGTTCATTGATAATACAATAAAGAAGGGGACTTTAACACCTTATTCATAGCACTGGGCGGATCATCTAAGCAGAAAATCAGCAAGGAAACAGTGGTTTTGAATGACACACTGGACCAGATAGACTTAAAGGATATATTCAGAACATTTCATCCTAATACAGCAGAATACACTTTTTTTTTTCTTTGAGTGCACATGGAACATTCTCCAGAATACTGGGTCACAAATCAGCCTTCAGCAAGTACAAAAAGATCAAGATCATACCATGCATATTTTCAGGCCACAGCTCTATGAGACTTGAAGTTAGCTACAAGAAAAAAATTGTAAAGGCCTCAAATACATGAAGTCTAAAGAGCATTCTACTAAAGAATAAATGGGTTAACCAGGAAATTGAAGAAGATATTAAAAAGAATACATGGAAGCAAATTAAAACCAAAATATGGCAGTCCAAAACCTTTGGGATGCAGCAAAGGCAGTACTAAAAGGGAACTATGTTGCAATACAGGGCAATCTCAAGAAACAAGAAAATCTTAAATATACAACTTAACCTTACCCCTAAAGGACCTAGAAAAGTAACAGCAAATAAAGCCTAAAGCTAGCAGAAGAAGGAAAATAATAAAGATTAGAGCAGAGATAAATGATGTAGAAACAAAAACCCCCGAGTAGAACAGATTAACAAAACTAAGAGTTGGTTCTTTGAAAGAACTAATAAGATTGATAAAGCTAGCCAGACTTATCAAAAAAGAGAAGGGACCCAAAGAGATCACAAATGGAAGAGGAGAGATCACAACCGACACCATGGAAATACAAACAATTATAAGAGAATATTATGACAAATTATTTGCCAATGAACTGGGCAATCTGGAAGAAATGGACAGTTTCCTAGAAATTTGCAGACTACCAAAACTGAAACAGAAAGAAATAGAAAATTTGAACAGATCCATAACCAGCAAAGAAATTGGATTAGTAATAAAAAATCTCCCAACAAACGAAAGTCCTGGGCCATGTGGCTTCCTAGGAGAATTTTACCAAACATTTAAAGAAGAGTTAATACCTGTTCTCTCATTTTTGCAAAAAAAATAGAAATGGAAGGGAAACTTCCAAAATCATTCTACAAAGCCATCATTACCCAGATTCCAAAACCATACAAAGATCTCACTAAGAAGAATTACAGGCCAATATCCTTGATGAACATGGATGCAGAAATTCTAGGCAAAATACTAGCAGATTGAATTCAACAGTACTTTAAAAGAATTATTTACCACGATCAAGTGGGATTTATTCTTGGGCTATAGGGGTGGTTCACTGTTTGCAGATAAGTCTGTGATACACCACATTAATAAAAGAAAGGATAAGAACCTGTCAAAGGGTAAGATTCTGTCAATAGATGCAGAAGAAGCATTGGACAATATACAGCATCTGTTCTTGATAAAAACCCTCAACAAAGTAGGGATAGATGGAACATACTTTAACATTATAAAGGCCATATACAAAGGACCCATAGCTCATACCATCCTCAAAGGGGAAAAACTGAGAGCCTTTCCCCATGGTCAGGAACAAGACAAGGATGTTTGCTCTCACCATTACTGTTTAACATAGAACTGGCAGTCTTAGCCTCAGCAGTCAGACAACAAAGAGAAATTAAAGGCATCCAAACTGGCAAGGAACCTTGAAGTCAAACTTTAATTCTTTGCAGATGACATGATACTCTATGTAGAAAATGTGAAAGACTCCACCAAAAAATTGATAAAACTGATACATGAATTCATCAAAGTTGCAGGATATAAAATGATTATGGAGAAATCTTTTGAATTTCTAAACACCAATGATGAAGCAGCAGCAAAAGAATTCAAGGGATCTATCCCATTTGCAATTACACCAAAAACAATAAGATACCAAGAACAAACTTAACTAAAGAGGTGAAAGGTATGTACTCTGGAAACTATAGAACATTATGAAAGAAATTGAAGATGACACAAGAAATAGGTAAGTGTTACATGCTCATGGATTAGAAGAACAGGCATTGTTAAACTGTCTATACTACCCAAAGCAATCTGCACATTATTGCAGTCCCTGTCAAAATACCACAAGCATTTTTCACAGAGCTAGAATAAGCAATCCTAGAATTTGTATGGAACCACAAAAGACCCTGGACAGCCAAAGAAATACTGAAAAAGAAAAATAAACTGGAGGCATCACAATTCCAGCTTTCAAACACTATTACAAAGGTGTAATCAAGACAGTATGGTACCGGAACAAAAATAGTCACATAGATCAGTGTAAAAGAATAGAGAACCTAGAGATGGTTAACTAATCTTCTACAAAGCAGGAAAGAATATCCAATGGAAAAAAGATAGTCTCTTCAACAAATGGTATAGGAAAAACTGGACAGCAGCACACAGAAGAATGAAACCAGACCACTTTCTTATACCACACACAAAAATAAATTCAAAATGGATGAAAGACCTAAATATGAGAGAGGAAACCATCAACATCGTAGAGGAGAACACAGGCAGCAACTTCTTTGACATCGGCCATAGCAATTTCTTATGAGACACATTGCTGGAGGCAAATGAAACAAGAGCAAAAATGAACTTTTGGGACTTCATCAAGATAAAAAGCTTTTGCACTGCAAAAGAAATGATCAGAACTAAAAGGCAGCCTATGGAATGGAAGAAGGTACTTGCAAATGACATATCTGATAAAGGGTTAGTATCCAAGATCTATAAAGAATTTATGAAATTCAATACCCAAAAATGGGCAGACTGCATGGATAGACATTTTTCCAAAGAAGATCTCCAGATGGCTAAGAGACATGTGAAAAGATGCTCAGTGTCACTCATCATCAGGGAAATACAAATCAAAACCATGATGAGATACCATCTTACACCTGTCAGAATGGCTAAAAATAACAAGAGGAAAGACAGGGATGTGGAGAAAGGGGAACCCTCTTACACTGCTGGTGGGGATGCAAACTGGTGCAGCCACTTTACAGAACAGTATGGAGATTCCTCAAAAAGTTGAAAATAGAGCTACTCTACGACCCAGCAATTGCATTACTAGAGGTACTACTGGCAATACAGATTTGAAGGGACACATGCCCCCCGATGTTTACTGCAGCATTATCAACAATAGCCAAATTATGGAGAACGCAAAGTCCATCGATGGATGAATGGATAAAGAAGATGTGGTACATGCAATGAAATATTATTCAGCCATCAAAAAGAATGAAATCTTGCCATTTGCAATGACGTGGTTGGAGCTAGAGTGTATTGTGCTAAGTGAAATAAGTCAGTCAGAGAAAGATACCGTGTGATCTCATGCATAGGTGGAACTTATGAAAGAAAACAGATGAACATATATTCTGGAAAGGGGGGGAAGGAGAGGAAACAAACCATAAGAGACTCAACAACAGAGAACAAACTGAGGGTTGTTGAAGGGAGGTTGGCAGGGGATGGGCTAGATTGGTGATGGGCATTAAGGAAGGCACTTGTTGTGGTGAGCACTGGGTATTGTATGTAAATGATGAATCACTAAATTCTCCTGAAGCCAATATTTCACTGTATGTTAACTAAAATTTAAATTAAAAAAATCAATATATTTAATTAAAAAAAGGGTGAAGGCAAAATCTTGATTCTATAGTGAGTGCTGAGTACTCAGTACTGAGTGCTTTTTCTTTTAGAAGGCTAGTATTTTGATAAAAGTAATTTTTTTTTTTTAAAGATTTTATTTATTTGACAGAGAGAAACACAGCCAGAGAGGGAACACAAGCAGGGGGAGTGAGAGAGGGAGAAGCAGGCTTCCCGCCGAGCAGGGAGCCCGATGTGGGGCTCGATCCTGGGTCTACGGGATCATGACCTGAGCCGAAGGCAGTCGCTTAACCAACTGAGCCACCCAGGCGGCCCGATAAAAGTAATTTTGACCATATTATAAGGTAATGAGGTTTTTTTCTTTCAAGCTAGGAATTTTAATGGTAAGGGAGATTACCCTCATAGTAATTGGAGGTCAGATTTCTTCTATATTTCAAAAGGGCCACATTTATTTCTTTGGTTTTACTGTTTACCTGAAATGAGCATTGGTCAGACATATTCTGACGTTCCTATTTTCCGTATTTGGACACTGATGGCTGGTGCCCTTCAGCAAAGTCATAAGGCTCTTGTTCACCTTGCAGCGCCTAGACCCCTTCAGGGGAATGGAGCTGTGTGTTCTCTTATGGGCCCAGATGAGGAGGTAGGCATCCTGCCCTCTGGACTGATAGCTAACTTGGGGGTGAGAGGGACTCAGGCACTTGGCACCCAGACCCTCCGATTAGCTTTCTTCCTGCTGTGCCCTTAATGAACTTGTTTGCTTCCTTCTTGGTTGTAATGTCGGCTTTCAGCATGCTTTGGAGTCTCCAACACTAAAACAAGCCTTTTATGTAAACTAAGTCTCAGAAGTTGCTGTCAGCACTGTCCTGCCAGTGTTCATGACGGCTGCTCGGCTGTCCCTGCTGCCTGCCTCCTACAGCAGACGTCAGCCTCCTTGGCTGTCCACACACATGCCGGAGCCTCCTTCTCTTGCTAAATGTGCCAAACCTCCCAGAACCTGCCACTGCCACCCTCAGGAAGAGTCTGCAGCCACAGAAGCTTGGCCGGTAGAACAGCAGCGTTGTGTTGTTTTCCTTTCAGGATTCCATCCCCGTGTCTACCTCCCTCCTCGGAGACACTTCAGACACCACCTCCACGGGCCTTGCGCAGCGCTTAGGTAGGTACCCGTGGCAGGGGCCGCGGAAGCAGCCGGATGGGGAACTCGCTGTTCCATGGAACCCTGAGGCCCGGCACTTTAGAAGGAAAGCATCCTTATACGGAGAGAAGCACGCACCTTTGTATGTTGGGTCTTCTTTAAGGAGGGCTTGTCCCTGCCCATGTCCCTGACCACTGTCTCAGCCGGCATGTTCCCGAGGGGCTCCCACATCCTGCCTTGGCTGCTGTGCAGGCCTGTGGGTGACAAGGTGACTTAGTTCCCTCCTGTAAGTGCAGTACCTTCTCACGGGAGGAGAGTGAGAGTGATGCCCGCAGTAGCCCTCAGGCAGTGGCTTGGGGTCGCCTCGTGGTGATGGGGCGGGGCCTGCGGAGCGGATTGGGGTGCCAGCACTACGCAGGAGGGATGGGCTGTCACTTTCCTGGCGGTGTCGTGCAGAGCTGGCGAGAAGGGAGACGGGCCTGGCCTGAGTGTGGCCTGGAGGGTGGTCAGCAAGAACAGAAGGTTGAAGGCTCCACCTTCTCCTATGCCTCAAACACAGACTTCCTGAGAATAGCTCAGTAGTTCAGGTGAGGACGGCTGTGTCCTGCTGCTGCCATCGTGCAGGGCGCCCAGGGATGTGGGACGGCGGGGCAGCCTCTGCCTCCTACTCTGTCTTTGTGTGCACCAGTGCTCCCGCTGGTGTCCTGGACACGCCGGGCCCTGGGGGTGGGGGTGGAGGCGGCCTGGCCCCTGGGGTTGGCGAGTGGGTAGTTGAGTGGTGCCGACCTGTCAACCTGATCCCTGCCCAGTGGGCATTTATACGCCAGTCACTCCGAGCAGCTCCCGTGTGACCAGCGTGGCCACACTGGTGGAGTGGGACAGGGTTGTTAATGGCCAGGGTTGAAGGTGGCTTGTTCTAGACCTGCCCTGCCGTGTCCGCCTTCCCTGTGTGCAGAGGGCGCAGACCCCGCGGGCAGCTGTGGGGTTATAGGAGCGCCTGCTGTATGTTTTCTTTCGCCTGGAGTTAGACATGGTCAGTAACTATTGTGCAGTAGTTACCAAGGAGTAATTTACCTCGGTAACTTCTTAGGAAGTCATTTTTAATTTACAGAAAATTTGCAGCAGGGATACAGGAAGTTCCTGTTTAGCCTTCACCCAGATTCCCAGGTGTTATCATTCTCTATGTTGATGTCGTTATTGTTTTCTGAACCACATGAAAATAAATTGAAGACGAGATGCCCCGTGGCTCCTACCCTGCGTCGGCCAGTGTTGAAGAGCTGACGTACTGTGCCACACACTGCCTGGTCAGGGGGAGACACTGGAGTGCTCATGTTTACAGAGCCGGGGGATTGCCCCAGGGTGGGAGACAGATTCTGCTAGGGGAGGCTTGCGGGAGCTTGTTTGCTGTGCCACAAATAAATTGTGTATGCCAATAAAGTAAGATGGGCTCACGGGTGTCCTTGCGATGGAAGTGTACTGGTGTTTTGTATCCAGCAAAGTAGTTTGTGTTTTTTTTTTCTTTTGTTTGGGGTTTTTTTTTTTTTAGTTTTGTGCAAATGATTTTTTTATTAATATTTTTTCTTCTTGTGTAGCTTACATTGATTGATTATAATCTGTGTAAATTGGAACTGAACCCAGATAAATATGTCCTCACCAACTTATTAAACTCAGATATTAATGAAGGGTTGTCTCCTGTCTGTATCAGCAAAACCTCGTAGCCCTTAGCTATTGCCCAGCAAGGGCAAGCACATGGAGAAGGCTGGAAAAGTCCAGTGGTGTGATGTGGCTGCTGGCAGTGCCAAAGGGACTGGGGATGCACAGTGCTGGGATCACAAAGGAGCCGTCCAGTGCTAGCCTGTCCTGTCCTGGTCCTCTTGAGCTGAGGTCTGGACCCTGCAGTTGAAAATGCATCACTAGTCTAGAGGGGTAATGGAAAGAGAGAAGTGTCCTGAAACAGTATCTTACATGGAAGATGACACGGAGTAGGAAAAGAGAAGATGTAGTGGGTGCAGGGCAGCCCCAGAAGCACTGGCGGGCTTCTATGTGCACGGGGAGCCGTCACTTTGTCCAGCCTGGAAGGCAGAGCTGGGTGCATGGACGGCGTGGACGGTGCAGGCAGGCCCAGTTTTGTTCCCTGGAGATTGTCTTAGCAAGTAGAGTGATTGGAGTCAGAGTGGCCTCTCCCCAGGGACAAGGAATTTTCTGCCATTGGACGATGGTAGACTGAGTGGGCTGTGACTTGCCAGTGCCTCCACCTCACCACATGGATAGGGCTGGCATGGTCGTCTGATGGGGAGGAGTCTGTGGGGAGTAGGACTTGGCACTGGCCGTGTGTGGAGGGAGGTCAAGGAAGGAGGCCCCAGCACTAGCGTGGTCAGTACTGAACTGGTCAGTACTGAACTGGTTTAAGGCTTCCTGCCCAATATATTATGATTCTGGCCATGTGACTGGGCTTGAGTTTTGTAGTTGGAGCAGTACAGTTCCAACTTCCTGGTTCTGTAGAAAGGGGCTAATATATCTTCAACATCAAATTGAAAGTCTTAATAAGTTTGTGTGTCTGTACCACATAGACATGTATGTGTTATTTAAATGTAAATGTACAGACGTGTAGTGTTATCTCTGGGAAGGGAGTGGAATTGGTAGAGAGGGTGGTACTGAAAGAGAACTTAAATATTGTATTTTAATTACTATTATCTCCATTTTATAAAAGTAAAAAAAACCAAAGCAAACCAACTTTTTAGGTAGAACAGTGGTATTCCGCCATTAGGACTTGGATCCCCTGGAGGGCTTGTGAATCTCTGGCCTCACCTGCTGCCTCTCTGGCTCAGTTGGTCTGGGGAGGGGCCTGGGAATCTGCATCTCTGACAAGTTCCCAGCCACTGCTGCTGACCGGGGCCACACTTGCAGAGTCAGTGCTGTGGACAGTGGGACGGGGTCTGCAGCCACTGCTGGTGAGAAGCATTAAAAACCAGAACCACCTTCTCTCCCTAATGGAAAGACTCCATTCTCTTTTCCCGGGCACGACAGCGGACGCGTGAGGCACACACCCTCCAGGCATTTCAGTCACGTCTGTGCCAATGTGTTTTGTCTTTTTAGCCAGGAAGACCAACAAACAGGTGTTTGTCAGCTATAACCTTCAAAACACAGACAGTAACTTCGCATTACTGGTAGAAAACAGAATCAAGGAAGAAATGGAGGCTTTTCCGGAAAAGTTCTAGCAGAGTGGCAGAAGTGAGGATTTGTAACTTATGTACAATGTACATCAAAATAAACGGATTGAATTTCACTGTTTGTTATTAGGTTAATGTGTTTATGTTTTGTTTTTTAAATCTTAATCTAACTTTCCTTCTTCGGCTCACCAGACTGTGGGCCACAAAGCTGCAATCGATCAGCCTGGGGAGGGAGAAGAGCAAAATGACAGGCAAGTGTGCACGTGTGGCCACTCAGAAATAGGGAACAGGGGTTAAAATGGGATTTTGTTGGGACTGCAGAGGGCTGCTAATCTGATCATCTAGTCGTAACTGTGACATAATAAATGAGGCATAACCCTGCTGTGTACACTCCTGATTAGAATTAGGGCACTCAGTCTTTATAAAATATGTGTTAGGGGATCTTCTTCCCGTCCCATTCTGGCAGAGCCCTTCCCTGGCACGGCTGTTCACCGCTGTTCCTGCTGGGTTCCCTCGGGCCCGGGTTCAAGCCCTGCTCCACACTGCTCACTGGATTTATGGACTTGGTAAAGTCCCTACCTTCTCTGGGCCCTGTTTGCTCACCTGTAGATTGGGAATAATCTCTACCTTGCTGGGTTACTGTTAGGACTAAATACATGTACATGCTTCGCAGATGAGTAAGTGGCATGGCAATTCAGATGTCAGTTATGGTATTTCTCTACTTAGTTCTTATGGATCCAAATGCTTTAACTCCTTGCTTATCTTGCTGTCATTGTCTTTCTTTTCTCCAAAGTCCCAAGCACCTGCTTTGGTTACTTTTAATCTTTAGCCTTCTTCTGCCTGCCACTTGTAGTGGGTTCCAATCTCTCTAGTGCCACACGCTGCACATTTTCCTTCACACTCTTCCGAAAGCCCGTATGTCATGGGCCAGGGGCTCCCAACTCTGGCTTCACATTCAAACCCCTGGGGTGGCCTTCACAGATTGCCCATGCCTGGCCCTTCCCCAGAGACTCAGAGGGCCTGGGGCCAGGCTTTGGCTGATTTGAAAAGCTCCCCACATGCTGCTCTGTACAGGCGACATTGAGGATCACTGGCAAAGAACTTTCTAATCTTCAAGGCTCATTTGGAGGTGGATTGTTTAGGGCCCTGTAACAGGATTCATGCAGTGGCAAAAGTCTTGTGTTGAGCCTGTGGTAGGCAGCCTGGAGTGCTTAAACTTTGGCCAAGGACATAAAGGCACTTGAGAGGAGCAGGTCTGGGGTTCGAGATGCTTGCCTCCTTTGCAGACTTCCCATGCTGACCTCTGAGGCTGTGGCTACCACAGTCCTAGCTTGGAAGCACAGTCGGCTTCTCTCTAAAAAGAGTAAGTAACACAAAAATCAGGGCTATGGAGAGAAGAGTTTGGTATAAATACTTTATTAAAGAAATAGTGTTTTCTTGTTAAAAAATACTACATTAAAGAAGAGAGTTTTGGGTTATCGGAACTTCCTCAGAGAATCACAGTGTAAGAGAGTCCTTTCTTGACCTGTCTGGGAACTGTCAGGCCATGGCTTAGCAGGACATCAATACACATGAGAAAAGAACGCTTCAGTTTGCTGATGGCCCCCGCTTCTCAGGTGGTCTGAGAACATCACTAAGAGAACAGTCTGCGAGCAGTCCGATCTCTGCCTCTGCCTGCCTTTCAGATTAGGACCCTGCAAGCGAGGTGAGAGGCCGCCCACTGTCCCCTCAGGGTGAGAGCAAAGACTTGGTTTACAGAGGCGCTAAAGTAGGGACAGCGAGAGCTGCATAAACAGGTAGAGTTTTTATTACTTGTAGTCAGTGGTTGTGAAATGCCCTTCATCGGATACCATCAGATGAGGTAGGGAAGACATTCCAGTGGAAATTTGTTAATGGGGCAACATTTTTTATTTCTGTACATTTACATACACATTTTCCCCAAAGGTACAACAGATGTGACATCATGCAGACGTTTAGCTTTGAACGACAGTTCAGAACTCAGTTTAGGCTTGTGCTATGAGTGAGCACCTCCAGAGTGACCCCAGTCGACATGTACAGTAACACGGCTCTTACACAGAAACCTCAAATATGGGGGTTGCAGAAAGGACAGAGGGAGGGAAGCATTCCCCACTACACATAACACACTGTACTGCTTTTCCAAAACACACAATACATTGAAGTGAGGTGTTCTTTAAAAGAGTTGAAGTGGGGCTTCCCCCAGTTCATGCGTGCGCCCACGCGCCACCTAGGGGCCGGGCAATGCGATGGTCACACGGGTCGTTTAATGGCACTTCAGTCATTTCTTGTTTGGCTCTAGGAAGTGGTAATGTTTGAGTGCAGTTACTTCCTTTACGAGGTTTAGTTTTGTTCTCTTTCTGTTCTGTGGCCAAACAAACCTACCAGCCCCCTTCCCCTAGTTGCAAGTAATTCTACTCTTTTAGAAAACAAAGGGCTTAAAACTGTTGCTTTATTTGTGTGGGGTGCTAACGTTTTGGGTATGTGGTGTTACTGTTGACTTCTGGAAAAGAACAAAATGAAGAAATATCTGGCCCTGTCTCAGGTGTTTACGTTTGTGCGTAACTTTTATTGTAAGGGGACCAGAGTCCCTGATAGGATAACAGGGTGCAGGAGTGGGCGGCGGAGGAGGAAGCTGGAACGCGTACCTTGGGATGTCTCCCCGGGCAGCAGCGGGGTGGAGGCGGTGGGAAAGGCAGACTTGAAGTAGCAGGTGCCTGAGAAGTGTTTCCTCACTGAGCACGAAGGAAACAGGACTGAGGAGTCCATGCATTACTGACCCGTGCCAGGGAGCTCGTGGCTGCAGCCCCTTCCCACGCCAAGCAGGGCAGGCGCAGATGGCTCAGGCTCCCCGGGGTCCCTGCTGCCTTGCTCACTTGGTATGGGATCTCCCCGAGCTCAGCCTATGCAGAAGCTTTCCTGCTTCATCTACGTCTCATAAAGGCGTTCCTTAAGAGCTTCAGGCATCCTGAAGCCAAACCAGCAACAGAGCAGGAGCTCAGCCTAACGCTGCGGCTGCTGGGAGAGAAGAGCTATGGGGCCTCTTTGCCGAGACATCGCTGATTGGTGAGTCAGTCGTGTTCACATCTGCTAGGCTTTGGTCCCAAGAGCCCAGCCCTCATAGTCAGCTTCTCTTCTAGTCCGGATCACTGAAGTGACAGTGCTGACTGCTGTCTCCGTTGGGCTGGTCTTCACAGTTGTCCCGTCACATGGAGAAAGAACAGGACTTTGTATGTGCCGTGCCTCGCCTGTGCCTTCCTGGCTAGAGATGACTGGCAGCACTCGACAGCTTCGGGACAGTTCTCACAGAAGGTCCATGTGGCTGGCGAGGGAACACGCCCAAGTCCTGGAGGACAGTAAGCGGGCTGTCCTGGCGCTGTGGTGAGGGATGCAGACATACACCTGGCCAGGAGTGGCCCCCAGGGGCCTCACTGACTCCTTCCCACTTTCCCACCCACCCAGTGGTCTGGCTGCTGCGCATGTCCTGTCCTGGGCTTACTGGGTCTTGCTGTCCCGGTGGCTTTGTAGTAAGTACTCTAGAAAAGGCAAACGGTATTCCCGCAAGTTTGGCACATGAAGGCTGCACAGATGTAAAGAAAGATCTTCTCAAATTAAGGTGAATACAAACTAACATTGAAACATGGAACAAAAGTGACTTAAAAGAGATGAAGGGAGGTGTGGGTGAGCTGGGCTTGGAGCCGGCAGAGCTGGGGAGAGACTGCTGGCAGGCCTTCCTTCCCAGGCACCAGTGGTGGGACAGAATGCAGCGTACTCCCTGGAATCGCACGTGCCTGCAAGTTTGCTCATCTCACACTGTCCCATCAGCGGGCTTGTGCTGGGGTCTAGCAGTCTTGGAGGAGGGTGGGGTGGGGTGGACTGCGAACAGATCACATGGAAAGCTGGGCAGGGAGAAAGGGAGGTTACGTCAACCTCTTTTCTGGCTCTTTTGAGTTCTAGCAGCAGTCCGCTGGAAGTCACCAGATTGCTTCACAGACTCGAGACCACAGTTTCCTGGGAAGAACACGGCTCACAGCAAAGACATGTGTCACAGAGTGCAGAGGTGGACAGTTCTAGAAAGGTCGTCCTTTCTAGATCGGGTGCCTGTGCTGCTACAAGGTTACGCCTGCCTGCGCCAGTGAAGCTTGCTTGTGGCCCCCAGGTGTCCTTGAGGCCCTCCAAGTCTCCTGTGACACACCCCCCAGGCACAGAAAGCCAGACCTGGAAAGGCAGGACGAAGACTTCGCTGTCTGGGACGCAATGAGGAACACAACGAAAACCCCTGGCTATTGGGGATGGAGTGGGTGTTGAACTTTGGTGAGTTATTGCTTTCTCTCAACTGGTCTTGATGCTCGAAGAGGCCGGAGGTCAGGTGGACTCACATGTGAGAGCCCCAGTCCTCGCCCTGAGCCCAGCTCTGTGCTGACCGAAGTGACAGGAAGCAGGAAGCAGGCAAAGGCAGGGCTGCGTGGGGGAGTGGCTCCCACAGGCTTTGCAGTCTCTCGGTGTGAAGTCAGTGAGAGCTGACAGTCATCCAGGCTGGTGATTTCTACGTAGTGTGTGCTTGAAATGTGGGTGACGGGCCATGTCCCGGAGAGCACCCCTTACTCCTGTGGGTTTGCTTCAGTGGTCTGTGTCTGTTAGTTTCCTATTGGTTTTCAGTTCACAAAGTAGCCTTGTGTTCAGGTTGTGCTGGCGAGGAAGCTGAGTGCGACAGAGGGGACTTTTCTTGCTGGAGCTAAACCCGGGAAGGAGTATTACTGACATTACCACGCCTCACCTCTCCACACCCTTGCTTGTCATGAGCTTGGCCAGGCAAACCCATGTCAGCAAACCGTGGCCTTAGTACCACTCGTTACTTAGAACTTCTGGTGAAATGTTTACACTTTTCCCCAAGGAGCTTCCGGCATCAAGTACAAAAGGATGATCTCGAAGGAAAGACTAAGCTGGTTTTAATGGTATGGGAGCTGCTTTCCCCCAACACATGGAACAGAAACTCTTACCTCACAAACACACACACACACAAAACCCTTTTAAAAACCATACAGGGACTCTCTAGCAAAAACCTAATCATTTACATTTTACTCTGTCTACAACGTGCTCATGGAGACATTCCACGACAGGTCATCTGTCCACACACACGCAGGCAGCCTTGGGGGGCGCAGGCCCAGAGTGATGACCAGTGGCTCCTCTGCGGGGTGCTCGGTGTGGATGGTGTGTGACCTCCAGGGCTGCTGCGCTGGCTACTTACAGCGTGCTCCTCGGCAACCGTGTCCCTCTTCCGAAGCAGGTGGTTCTGTTTCGAGATCAGTTAGAGGAAAGGGAATAAAGTGCTTCTCGTAAAAATGACCAAAATAAATACAAACATTTCATGGCAGAAAAGAAAGTCTGAAGGGTTATTTTCAAAGAGGTTGCTTCCTCACACGATCCTTAAAAATCTGGAAAGACAGAATTTCCCCACACCAGTCGACAGTGTTGTGATCCATGGCAGCGGCAGCAGAACTGGGTTTTCCTGCCCCCCAGCCACATGTTCGGTTCCTGGTCTGTAAACCTGTGCCCAGACAGCCCCCAAGCCCCTGGCGCCCACAGTGCCCCCTTCAGGGAAGGCTGTGCCCAGAGCTACATGGACTTCATGCCATTGGCCGTGGTGTTCTCAGGCAGCCCGTCCCCTGCGGTGGCCGCGTCGTGGAGGCCGGAGTAGTCCTTGAGCTCGGCGTTGGTGAGCAGGAGGGGCTGCTCCCCCTTCTTGTGCGGCAGGAGCGGCTGCCGCGTGTAGTGCTCCCCGTTGGAGATGTTCTCGGGCAGGTTCTGGTTCCTGCTCTCGGGCAGCAGGAGGATGCAGATGATGCAGATGAGCGTGCAGCAGGCAAAAATGATGTGGTGCAGGAAGTAGCCTTTCTGGTTGTGCAGGTCGATGATGGGCGCCGTCAGCATGCCGAAGCCCGCGCTGGCCAGCACCAGCCCCAGCCCGCCGCACCTGCGGGGAGAGCACCAGCATACGCGGTTAGTGGCTGCGGTCCGAGCCTTCCAGAGGGGGGCCACGTGAGTAGGACTGCAGGGCCGATCAGGGGGCCTCCCCCCAGTGCCTCCCACATGTTGGATATCCCAAACCACCCTCGCCTTGGCTGTCTACCCTCTCTAACTAGTATCTCTCGCCAGCTCAACATCTTTTGCTTTATTTTGAAAGGCAGTGTTGTAATACTACTGTAAATGGAATAAGCGCCCACCATAAATAAAATGCAATGACACAGTATTATTAAATTATGCAATTTCCCAAGGTTTGCTCTTCATTTAGAAACAGGTCAGTGGGCAGGTGGGTGGATTAACAGGGGTTAAAGAAAATATGACAGACACAGCAGCACTCACAGATTTTCTCCAGCCAGAACTGGAGAGACTGGAAGATACTTTAAAAGACAGTAATTTTTCTCACTGTGAGTTCTTATTATTCTGGCCTGTATATTTCCGAAGATCATTCTGCACACCACCAAGTGGAAGCAGTTCCCTTTCTGTGAGCTACCGTGCCAGAAGCCGCATGCTGTGACTGGGAGAAAGTCATAGCAGCACTGAGCTCAGAAAGTACAAAATGCGAGCCTAGAGCATGTTGCATTCATCTCCACTCCTCCACCATTTGGGAGAACCTACCAAAGTTCCGAAGAGATTAGTACATATGCAACATTTAAAAAATCCATCATAGCTGGAACATCTTTCCTTTGACCTAAAAGCGTATTTGTGGGGAGCGGGTGCCCTATGGTCTCTGGGAAGCAGTGCAGTGCTGGGCTGCAGGAAAGGGGACCGTGGTGTCCACGCGACAGGAGGTCACGGTCCCACCGTGTCGTGCAAGCACAGGCCATGGAGGACTGGCTGGTGTCTATTTTGGAGCCACAGTGGAGGAGCCTGGCGGACACAGTCTGGTCTCAAGGAAGAGGGAGTAGCGTTGTCCGCTTCCCATCAGAGTGCAGACCCACACTAGTGGGCAGAGGGTAAGGGGAATGTAGATCTCAGTTTAAAGAACTTTCATTGGAGTTGCTTAAGAGCTGTGCACCACCCTTGAGCGAAGAGACCTTTATTCTTGGGTGCACTTAGGCAGAAGGCTCCTGCGGCAGGCTCTCGAGGAGCCTCGGATTCTCCTGGTTGGCACTCTAGGTGGCTCTGACTCTTCAGAGTACTGCCCTGCAAGGGGCATGAGACACGAGGTCAGCAGACAGACTGTACGTCTACATGTTAGCAACAAAGAAGGTGAAAATGAAATTAAGAAAGTTCCATTTATCATAACATCAGAGGAACAAAACAGGAATAAAATAGAACTAAATTTAAAAAATGCAAGACTTGAGGCACTTGGGCGGCTCAGCTGGTTAAGCGTCTGACTCTTGAATTTGGCTCAGGTGTAATCTTGGGTGTGGGATGGAACCTGCATCCGGCTTCAGCTCAGCGCAGAGTTTGCTTATCCTTCTTCCTCTGCTTCCCCCACACTTGCACATGCACATGTGCTCTCTCTCTCTTAAATAAAATCTCTCTCTAAAAAAATGCAGGACTTGCATAGTAAGAAGTATAAATCATTGCTGAGAGAAAATTAGAAACATAAAATAAGGGCGCCTCGGTGGCTCAGGCAGTTAAGTGGCTGCCTTTGGCTTGGGTCATGACCCCGGGGTCGTAGGAGCAAGCCCTGGGTTGGGCTCCCTGCTCAGCAGAGAGCCTGCTTCTCCCTCTCCGTCTCCCTGCTGTTCTCCTTGCTTGTGCTCTCTATCAAATAAAAAAATAAAACCTTAAAAAACCCCCACAAAACAGTGTCAAGCGTTCATGAGGCTGCACGGAGGATGAGACCCACAACCACTGCCGCTAGAAAGGGAAAGGGGGGCAGTGGCCATGGAAGCGCTTGTCAGTTTCTGGAACAGTTAAATGAAAACTCCACTCTCATGACACCTAGGAAACCTAGAGCCCACAAAAACTTAGAAGTGAATGTTCGCTGCAGCTTTATTCGTAAAATGCCCCAAATCAGAAAGAATCCTGGCACCCACCACCTGGTGATAGCCACAGCGTGGGCAAATTTCAAAAATGTTATACTAAGTGACTGTAGACTCCATTTACATGAAGTTTTGAAAAAGCAGTGGCGGGGGGCGGGCATTGGGGGGCAGATCTACAGAGAGAGAGAGATTAGTGACTGCCTGGGGCGTGAGTGGGGACAGGAAGGGACTTTCTGAGGTGATGTTAATGTTTGATATCTGGATTATGGGAATGATTGCATTAAAGATCATTTGAATGTTTAAAATGCATGCATTATACGGTATGTAAATTATACTGCAATAAAGCTTTAAGAAAACCCCACAAAACCAACCCAGTGCTGTCCTAGCTATGGAGACTGGGGCTTCCTGCTAACACAAGCCCTCAAAGCTTCCAGTGTGGGGTGGCCACCTGGGCCTCCCCTCTGTCGCCCTTCCTGCTCGGGCTGGGGTGGGGATTCTGCTCTGCTCTGCTCACCATGGGGCTCAGGAGTGGATTCCCTCTCCCTGGGGCCTTCCCAGCTGTTCCCAGCTGTCAACAGTGAACTGAGAGTTTCTGCTGTCTACAGTGGGCCCTTTGGCTGGCCACTGATACACATGAGTGACAGGAACGAGGTGGACTCGGTGACGTCTGGGGCTCCCCAGGTCAACTGTTGTCCCTAAGGGCCACTGTAAAATGGACATATTAGAGTTCGATGGTCAAGAGAGGAAAGGAGCACAGAAAAACACTAATTCTCAAAGAGTGGAACAGAAGAATGACAATCACATGTACGTGGGTGGGACGTGGGGGGGTCTCCCTCATTTGTCATGTTTCAAAACAACAAGAAAACACACTGCTCTCTTCCCTTCTCTCAGCCCCAGATAAGACAAGGCCTCATATCTCTGCTCACAAGAGGGGGTTCCTCACACCTTTTGTGCTGGGTGGGGAGGGGTGGGTCACACTGCCCTTGGGACAAAGCCAGAGCCTGGGAGCGGCCAGACTCCTATCTTGGCGCCTCTGTCCAACCCTGTGCCCAAGCCCCATGGCTTCCCGTCCGTTCATGCCACCTGGTTGACACTCCCTTAACGACTGGCTTGCATCCTCCTACTCCCTGGGTAGGAGTGATTCTTCTGACAAAGTGATTGACAAAGTGATTCTTCTAGAGTATGGAGTGGATCATGCCACTCCCCTTCTCAGAGTCCTCCGAGGGCTCCCTCCTGCCTGTGGTTGAGCCCTGACCCTCATCTGTCTGACCTGCACCCCCAGTCCCCAAGCTCCTTGGGGAGGGCTGTCTCCCTCACTCCTTCTGTGAGGAGGCTCAGGCCTCTCAGCTCAGCTCTGCCAGCTCCCTGGTGGCAATAGTCTCCTCACGTGTTGCTGAGGAGGGAGCGAAGGCGCTTCCTGGCAGTCCCCAGGCCTGGCACGGTTCCTAGCCTTGAGGCTTAAGGGGGCCAAGCCTGGCAGGATCGGCTGCCCAGCCCAGCAGGCCCACGGGCCCCCACACAGGCCAGCGCAGCCACCAGGTGTTCCCTGCTCCTCGGGCTGGAGGTCAGGGGCCTGTGGGCCTGGGTTTGAATCCTGGCTCCACCACCAAGCAGCCTCACCTCTGTGAGCCTCAGGGAGGTTCTTACACCGGGTCGGGAAGGGCACCTCAATGGAGATGGGGCACTGGTGTCCCTGAGGCCAGGCCAGGCAGTGCCAAGTACACGCCAGCTCTTGTCTTTCCCAGTTGTCTAAGCTCCTTTTCCTTTCTCTGTTGGCTTCCCAAGGCAGAAATCTTGCTGCATTTTTAACATCTTTTTTGCTGCACTAATATTGAACAAGGGACAAAGAGCAGGAGGTGAAGGGAAGACGGGGACATCAGTGGATTGGTTGGGTTGCTGCTTGTTCCTCCAGGAAGCTGGAGGAACGTCAGGGCCCGTGGCTAAGCAAGTTCAAGCACTGCAAGGACTAGGAGAAGATGGGTCCAGAGCCTCCAGGGATGACAGAGAGGTGGGCGGAGCCTCCTGGGATCGCTCTGGTCCTTCCTCTTCCTCCTCCCCCTGGCTCCCCACCCACCCCCTACAACAG
>PITA01016533.1:0-46274 GCA_004023965.1 Spilogale gracilis
GCGCTCCGTGGTCTCCGTGCCCTACGCCCACCGCAGGGGTCTGGGGTCAAGCCTTGGCCGGTGCTGCAATCTCAGCCCAAAGCAGCGACACGGTCACACGGTTGGCTTCCCTACACGGCCCCCCACGCCCGCTGGCCCAGGCCTCCCTGGGACCACCCCCCCTTCTCTGCGGGCGCCTTCCACGCCGACACGTGCTATGCCCTCCTGCTGATTCCAGAGGCAGGAGCTGAACGGAAGGCTTCCAGGAAAACAAAACAGAAATGGGAAAATCGGTGCTGCCCTCGGCGTGACCACTTTCCTGACCCCAGGTGCTGAGTGCTTGAGCATCCCGGCGGCGTCCCAGCTGACCGGAGGCCTTCGCCAGTCCGTCCCCCGGCTGCGGCGTCGTGGCTGCGGCGGCGCCCCTGCGGTCCACGGCGCGGTAGCCATCGGAAGCAGAGTGTGAATGCACAGCAGGGTTTTTGACAATAAAATCTGTGCTTTAAAAAGTTAGAAGATAGGAGGTCTATTTCCCAGGGCCTATCTCAGGTATCACCTGTTACATTCATTCTATTATCTTCACAATAAGGGGGTAAATATTTAAGATACAGCTCAGACAGCCACATCCCGAGGTCGCGTGGCCGAGTCTGCGGGGGAGCACGTGCGTGTCTACAACGTATCCTTCGTGTGCGTCCCGGGAGCGGGCATCCGGTGCAGGCGCGGAAAGCGCGTCGTCTACACAGAGGAGCTGTGTGCAAGCCCCCCCCCTCCGGCACCAACCACACGGCCCGGCTTGCTTGTGCAGGTGAGCCTGAGAGCCGCACACCAGCGCCTGCAGAGGCCTGCGGAGAGCACGGCGTGAGATGCTGCGTGGGAAGCGGAGCCCGGCCTCGCAGAAGCTCGGGCTGGCCTTGGATTTTCTGGGTGAATCAGATTTGCTTCGCTCTCTGGGGACTCAGAGTGCTGCCTAGGAAGAAATCCAAGCTTTTGACACACAGAAAATCCCCACATTTTGGTGCTCTGGCATCTTACAGGAATTATTTTTTTAGTCAAGGAATCCAAGGTGTGAAACAGCGTGCGGGGGTCAGGGGTAAAATCTGAGGCTTCACAGGTGTGGTGGGCTCTCCGGGCCCTGGCCATGTGTCCCAGGACAGACCAGGGGCCCCCCGGGACACAGTCTGTGGGCACACTCCAGCACAACACACCGGGAGTTTGCCCCCTGCCCTCTGTGACGCTGGAGAGCAGCCAGGGAACTGGGGTGGGAGGGGACAGTGACAGAGATGGAAGAGTGAATCCTTGTGTCAGCTCAACAAAGGGCTTAGATATTTGGTCAAACATCATTCTGAGAGTTTCTGTCGTAATGTAGATTATATTGACATTTAAATTGATAGACTGAGAAAAACAGAGGGCTCTTCCCAATGTGGGTGGGTCTCGTCCAATCAGTTGAAGGGCTGAAAGGAACAAAAGGTCTGAGGAGGAGAGAATTCCTCCTGCCTAACTGCCTTTGGAACTGGAACATCAGCCCTTCTCCTGCCTTTGAACACAAACTGAAACATCAGGGCTTCCTCAGTGCTGCGCCTCTGGCCTTGGGAATGGAGCTCCCACCATTGGCCCTCAGATCTGGGGACTTATTTCCCTCCGTTTTCATGTGAGACCACTCCTTATGAAAAAAACACAAAACCTTCATCTATCTTATTAGACACATCACTGGAGGCAAGGAAAACAAAAGCAAAAAAGAACTATTATGAACTTGACTTCATCAAGATAAGCGGCTTCAGCAGAGAAGGAAACAGTCAACAAAACCAACAGGCAGCCTGGGGATGGGAGAAGATGTTTGCGAATGACTCATCAGATAAGGGGTTAGTATCCAGAACCTCTAAGGAACTTACCAACTCAACACCCCAAACACTAATAATCCAGTTAAGAAACGGGCAGGAGACATGAATAGACATTCTTCCTAAGAAGACATCCAAATGGCCAACAGACACATGAAGAAATGCTCAGCGTCACTGGGCATCAGGGAAATGCAAATCAAAACCACAATGAGATACCACCTCACACCGGTCACGATGGCAAAACTTAACAGCTTGAGAACCAACAGACGTCAGCGAGGATGTGGAGAAAGGGGAGCCCCGCTGCGCCGCTGGTGGGAATGCCAGCTGGTGGGCCACGGTGAGAAATGGGTGGAGGTTCCTCAAAAAGTTCAAATTAGAGCTACTCTATGACCCAGCGATTGCCTTCCTAGGTATTTACTGAAAAGGTACAAAAATGCTGACCTGAAGGGGCATGTGCACCCCAGGATTATAGCGGCATTGTCCGTGAGAGCCCCGCTCTGGCCCACCAACAGACCAAGGGATAAAGACGACGTGTACACCATGGAACATATGCAGCCGTCGGAAAGGGTGGAATCGTGCCCTTCTCAACACTGTGGAGGGCGTTTCGCTCAGCGAAATGAGTTAGTCAGAGAAAGAGAAATACCGCATGAGCTCACTCACATGTGGGATTTAGGAAACAAAACAGATGAACATATGGGGAAGGCGGAAAGAAAAAGAGGATAGAGGGAAACAAACCATAAGAAACCCTTAATAAAGAATACACTGTTGGTGGAGGGAGGGGGCAGGGGGTGGGGGCGGGCCAGAGGGGTGATGGGTATCAATGGGGGGCACCAGTGGTGATGAGCACCGGGCCTCGTATGTGAGTGATGCGTCCCTGAATTCTACTCCAGAAACCATATTGCACTGTACATTAATTAATAAAATAATAATGATTAGTAATTTCCTAGATATGTATTATATGCACACATACTGTATCTGGAGTCAATCTCGGACCTATGGTCCTGTCGCTCTGGAGAACCCTCACTGACACAGGGGCCCCTCCCCAGGCCACAGCTGGCTGACCACCTGTCCCCGGCTGTGGTCTTGGCCCTGGCTTCCTATATGGGAGCCACCAGGCCCTGCTGGGTCCCCTAGCCCTGCTCCTGCCACGCCCGGCTGCAGGACACCTGTGCCCTTCCTCAGCTAGTGCCTTCCCCACGGCTCCTGACCACAGCCACTGCTGCACAGCCCCCCGCAGACCCCACCGGCCTCCCGTGGGCGGGCTCCTGACCCCTCCCCTCAGCCTGGCCTCCACCCTGGGCTGCACCCAGCTGCCACACTCTGCGGGGGACGGGACGGGGGTGACTTCAGAGACCCCCACCAGCGATGCAGTCATCCCCTCTCCGACACCCTGCCCAGCACAAGGATGCAGCCACGCACACAGAGAAACACACTCCTGCTCCCGGGAGCTCCTTTCCTAGAGGACATGCCCATCTCCTTCCAAAACTCTCCTCTGGGACACGAGCCCCAAGGTGCTGCAGAAAAGCAGGGTGACGAGTAGATGCCAAAAAGGGAGAATCTCGCCGTCACTCTGAACTCACCAGGGACGTGAGTCGGACACAGACAGGGCACGGTGGTCCAAATCCAGGTGTCCTCTAGTGGAAGCCAGCCCCCCACATTTCCTGGCCTCTCCGGGGAAAGTGACAGGCGCAGGTCACTCAAGCTGCTTCTGCGGCGGCCGAGAACAGGTAAAGGTGGAGCCTTCCGTCACAGGCTAACCTGCTCAACCGCGTCCCTGGGGAACGTTCCTCGGCTGGGGGCCAGGCCTGGCGGAGCGTCCTGTGGGCAGCTCGGGGCGCTGGTGCCTGAAAGAGAGAACAGCCCCGCCTGGCCCAGGGCCGACTCCGGAGACAGCCACCCCTCCGGAGGCCTGAGGGCAAGAGGAGGCATGCTGCAGGGGCTGCGGGTTCCCTGCAGGGGGGCGTGGGCCGGGGCACAGGCTGGGCGGGGACAATTCACAAAGCATCACTGGGAGACCTGGTTTCATGACAGCTTTCGGCAGGAGGTGGGTGGACACCATACCCTACACGCCCGAGCCCCGTGGCTCCAACCCACACACAGCTTCAGATCCTCCACGTGAAGCCTCTCCATTCACTCCAACCTCGGACCTTGGCCTCCCTCCCCTGAAGCCAATTCTCCCAACCGACAAGTTGCCCATCAGGGTTCGCATGGACGCCTTCATCCCAGTACTCTACAACACAGTCGCTGCTGAAGTGAGTGAGCTGCCCGTCTATGGGAGTGTCCAAGCAGCAATAAGACAGGCGAGATTCAGCTGGGCCACGCTGCCTGGGTCGCGATGATGGGCCCAGTGGCCTGGAAGCGTTCTAGAGAAGGAAGATGCAGCAGGCTGCCTGCGGGCAAGACAGGGGGTCCGGACAGGTGTGGGGGTGGAGGGCGGGCAGAGTCAGCGCCCCGGGGCAGGGACGGCGCAGCACAGCTCCCTCCACCGGTGGGACGTCACCAGGACCTGCCAATCTCTCCCTCCTGAGCACACCCACCTCTGCAGAGCTGCCCTTGTCCAGGAGAGCAACGTCCCCGTCCCTGCTGTCCCTGGTGCTCAGCTCAGCTAGAAGAGCATCTCCAAACGGAAGGGAACTAAGTCCAACACGGAATCCCTCCCCTTCCCTGCCTTCTCCACCCCCACCCCCCCCCAAGGGGCAGCTCCATTGTGAGGGAGAAGGGGGCTACAATGGATTGAGAGCCTGCCGGTGCACCCCCACGGGGTCCCACCCCCACCCCGCAAAGCAGGGTCACTAGGAGCTCCTTCTTGAAGAAGGTGAACAATGTGCCCAAAGTCACAGGAGCAGCGCAGCGTAGAAGAGGGTGGGGGATGGGTGCCCCCGCAGGGTTGCCCCCAGGGGCCAGGCGGCCTCGGTTCCGACCCACCCTTGCCTCCGACCCCTGGGGGACACTTCCTCATTCTCCCGCACGAAGGCTCGAGAGGGAAGTTGAAAGGGCTTCTAGTCCGCGTCACAGCTTCATGGCGGGCCATCTTCCTTTGGGGACATTTGGGGGCCATTAGAGGTGGTGGTTGCGAATTTCATGAATTCCACGAATGCCCCCTGAAATACACACATTTTAGGTGGTGTGAATTTCACCTCAATTTTTTCAAAAGTGGAAACACCAGTGGGCCTCGGAGACAGGCTAGCAGCCGGCCAGCACACACGCCTGGGACCCAGCCCCGTGTGCGGCATCGCTCCCCGTGCACGAGCTGAACCAACTGGGAGCCCCTGAGAGCCGGCTGGGAAAATGGGGTCCAGGGACCCTTGAAGTCAAGTGTCACCCCACCACCATCCAGCAGTGCCCCCAAGCGAGCGACACGGCCCCAGACTCCCAGGGGATAAAGCAACAGAGGGGAGCGGGGGTCCCTGCACCACGGGACGGGAGGACAGGCAGGCAGGAGCCGTAGCCGCCACACCTCTAGCACTTGCATAAAATCACCGTCTTCCTCTTCCTCTCTCATCTCGCTGGCAGCCCCACCACAAGATGGGCACCACGAGGTGGCCAGATGGGCGCGGCCCCAGCCAGGGTCCAACCCCAGAGCAGAGGCCCTGGCCCTGGGAGGGGACAGAAAAGGTCTCAGCATCCAGACATCAGAAGAGCGAAGACTGAAATACGAAAACCCCTCCTGGTCCAGAATTCTGGGCTAAAGAAATGACTCATTACAAACAGCAGAGCCTTCGAGTAGGACATATGGGGAAAAACTCTGAAATGTGCTTGTCTGCCCAATTTAGAATAATTGCAATCCATTACATTAGGGCATCGGGTTTTCAGCATCTAGTGAGATGCTTGGGGTGAGAAGGGGTGCACTTTTTGGCAAATTAAGATGAAGCTGAAAAGGCCAGTGTGCTGGCTGGTGCCCAGCGCCTGTCAGTCTCCCTTCATCTCCGTGGGGCTGTCTCCAGCTCCTCGTCCTGCACAGCTCGCCAGTCAAAAACAAACTGCCAGCAATTCTGAGTCTGGAACCCTCGAAGTGGAGAGGAAAGGGGAAGCAGGCAGTCACGGCCCTGTGGACCTGGGGGGGCACCGCCACCCGGCCCCCCTCTTCACCCCTGCGTCGCACGACCAGAGCACCGGGGGCCACCTTGCCGCGGGCTCGGCAGCCGCTCCTGCATCCGTCCAGGTCCTGGTTCTCAGCCAGATCTGGCTACACCAGGCTCGTGTTTGGCCCAGGATTCCCAGAAGGAGAATTTTACAGCGTGGACAGAACTTGCATGTCTCCGAGGCTAATGACGTAGGCTGCAGAGGGGGAAAGTGGGTCCCCCCCTTCATGCTCAAGGGAAGGAAGCTGGGCCAAAGATCACCAGAATCATAACGCCCAGGCTTTCTCCTTGATGCTTTGCTGTTGCATTCTGCTCTGGGAGCATCTGCTGGACCCAAGGGCCTCAGCCCCAACCTCTCCTTATTCCCATTTTAACTGTGCAGATTCCCATCAAATTCCTAGGAGCTACATCAGGGCTGTAAAAATAAAACCAAGACGGCATATCCAGCAGTCATCATTCTGGGAAGTCCCAAGTCTTCCAACACCTAGAGACTTAGTCCTTACATTAAAATCCAAAAGAAGGGGGCGCCTGGGTGGCTCAGTCATTAGGCATCTGCCTTCGGCTCAGGTCATGGGCCCAGAGTCCCAGGATCGAGCCCCGCATCGTTTTCCCTGCTTGGTAGGGAGCCTGCTTCTCCCTCTCTCACTCCCAATGCTTGTGTTCCCTCTCTGGCTGTGTTTCTGTCAAATAAATAAAATCTTAAAAGAAAAAAAAAATGAGGAAGTCCCAGATGTGGCCCACAGGGTTGACGAGAGGCTGTGGCCGTTGGTCCGAACACCGGCACAAGCAGCTGAAGCCAACATGAGGTGCAGACGGCACAGAAGACTGGTCACCTGTGTCCCTTCCCCGAGGTCCAGGCTCGGGCTGCATTTTCCCACGTTCACATTGAACCAGGGCAGAGTGGGAGTCGGCCCTCCCCTCTTCCCATGGCTGCCGTGGGCGACAGCCCCGGTCCCGCTCTCAGAGCCCCCGGGGCCAGCCCCCAGAGCTCGGCATCCCTGTGTAATGGGCATAGACGTGTCAGCAACACGAAAGTGAGCAGGGCATTGTCATGCTCGAATGCCTACATTTCTTCAACCGTGCTCTAAATTCCTTGGCCATTTTGCCCAGACTGTTCTCAGCACCCCGAGTGGGGCCTCATACATCATAGTTGTCCCGGAAAGGCACACTGAATTGAACATCGCCTGAAATGCATTTATAATGACCTTTCAGTGAAATCACGTACGACCCCTCTAGATGTTCATTCTGATGATCCCACCATCAGTACGGTGACTGACATGGGGCGGGTGTCCCAGGCCGGGCAGGCAGGCTCTGCCCAGACCCAGTTCCCGGGAATGCGTGAGTGAGTGGCGACTTCTGTGCCTCGGAGGACTCCGCCGCTCTGTGGGCTTGGCCTGCCGCCTCTGTCACACGGAACACAAGCGTGCGCTCATAGGTCCCTGCGGGCGCACGGTGCCAGGTGCCTCGGCCACAGCACCGGGTGATTGTGTGGCCAAGCGCCGGCTCCCAAGAGCTCTGCACACTCTGCCTGGGGCCCCTCACCTTGAATGTGGGGTGCAGGTGAGGCACCCCTGGGATGGCGGATGCGCTGGCCAGGAAGGAGGTGCTGGGAGCTGGAGGCCGAGGAGAGAGGGGAAGGCTGCTGGTCAGGGGCTCAGGGAGTGTGCAATGGGACAGAGGTCAGTCCGGGGGCCACCAAGTCCCTGTGGGTGGCGCAGGTTCACAGGGACTCTGCTGGGAGGCCAGAGGGCCAGCCGCATCCTGACTTCAACCCCAGCGAGACGCAGGTTGGTCACCGTGGCTTGCAGACCAGCAAGGCCAGCTAGGGAGGTCACACACTGTAACTTGCCTCGGGTCCCTCCCCTGGCTGCTTACTGGGCCCCTGGACCCCTGGGAGCTGCGGGCAAACAGCCGCGTGGGAATGGAGGGCGCGCACAGACGCTTTACAAACTGAACACCGAGAACTGATACGCAAGAAGGGGAGGGGGCCTGGCTTTTTGTCTGGGCTTTTCGAGAGTGTTCTTTATTTTCTGTACTTTATCCTTTGGCCTTATTTGATAAAATCCAAATACCTGCCCTGGCAGCTTTCCTTATAAAGCAGGTGTTCGCGGACGCCGACACCCTCTCTGGAAGCCATGGGTGCTGGGAGGCAGAGCTGTCCCCGCTGTCCCGGCGGAACTGTCCCCGCTGTCCCGGCGGAGCTGCCCCCGCTGTCCCGGCGGAACTGCCCCCGCTGTCCCGGCGGAGCTGCCCCTGCTGTCCCGGCGGAGCTGCCCCTGCTGTCCCGGCCCCCAGGAGGAAGGGAGGGCCAGGCGGCACCTACATGTCCACGCTGGCGCGCTAGGCTCCCTCTGCCCTCAGCCCTCAGCGCACCCTGTGGTCTGGTCATGGGCCTTGGGTCTCGACCGAGAGCTAGCCCACGCGGGTGCTGGGCCCCACGACAGGCTTGATCCCGCCGGGAGGCCTCGTGCCCTGGGCTCTCAGCACGGCACCCACCCGGTGGGAGAGGCCCTTCAGGGTCAGAACAAACGCCTGAATGAAGCAAGGGAGAGCCCGGATAACAATGGCTGGGGACACGATGACCTTCAGCTGCCGTGTCTCATCTACTAAGTGACGGTTTTCATGGGTTAGGACCTGCAGAGCGGGGCCGTCACTGATTGGCCAGCGAGCAAGCTGGGCTGTTCCTGATAGGCTGGCTTTAGGAAGGATGGGTCCGTTGTGGATTGGCTGGCTGTCAGAAGGACCAGGTAATCACGGATTGGCTGGCTGTCAGAGGGCGGGGCAGGCCCTGATTGGTTAGTTTTCAGAAGCATGTGTACTGGTGGGAAGTTGTTAATCAACCAGGTTCGGTTTAAAGACAGCCGTGATGGTTAGGTTTTTACTATGGCCAAAATACCACGAGACTTTTCCTAGAAGGACAGTCTCTTATTCACACATAGCCTTCCGACAGGTACATCGCAAGCTGGCTCCCTGGACCGCGGACACGACTGTGGGTGCTCTGGATGCGAAACCCTGAGGGTTCCGCTGGCCTAGCGCATACCTGGGCCAGGTGCTCACCCCGCCCGGGATTAGTTTTCTTTATCGTTGTGGCTGCAGCCGAGTGTGGCTGGACCCACACGGACTCTGGGAGGAGAGCCTAAGTTCAGCTCTCGCCCTCGCCACTTCTTCTCCAGGAACTTGGGTCCCCTGGCCTGCAGGTGGAGGCAGTCTCTGCTGGGACGTTGCGAGGTTTCCATACGATCACCGTGGAAGGGCTTAGTCGAGGAAGACTGAGGGAGCCCAGGTCGCCAAGGCTCACATCGTTGGGGAGACGCCATCACCAAAGATGCAAGGTTGTATTTAGGGAACCCTACAGAACCTCAGCTGCCTTGTCCTGAGCAGCTGCTCTTCCTACAGGACGTGCCTAGGAGACGTTTTATTTCCCACTTTCTCTGTCAGTGAGCTGGGAAGACACTGGGAATTCTCGCCCCCGAAGGGTGATGTGTGCGGAAGGTCTCTCCTCCCAACAAAGATGTCCCCTTGCTTCCCACAATGCCACATCCGAATTCTGCATTTGTGTCGGACCATAAGTAAGGCTGATCACGTTTTGTACCTAACATGGAGTGACATCTTTTGAATCTCTGCATATTGCTGTTTTCACTAAGCCACATGTAACACTTCAGAGTGCCAAATGCTTTTTAAAAAATAGATCTGGCTCTGAGAACTACAGAACAACACTGAAGGAATATGGCTTTTATGAAAACACAAAATGTTACCAAGAAGAAGAAGAAGGAGGAGGAGGAGGAGGAGGAGGAGGAGAGGAGGGGGAGAATTATTGAAAGAATCCTTTGGAGAAAGATGTTTTGCAGAGACGCATGTTCGGGGTGCATATTTCCGGGGAGACTGCCCCTGGAGAGGACTCCTCATTCGCTTTAGTTCTGGTTCTTTACAAGCCTCACAGCCGGGTTCCCAAGACTGAGAGAAATGCAGACCAAATTTCGGTTTCTACACAATAGAAGTGCCCCTGATCCTTCCGTGTTGTCCAGATGCCATCAGCATTAGTGAAAGGAGACACAACTTCAGAGACCTCCCACGTGGCCCAGCTCTGGGCATCGTGCTCTCGGGAAGCCCCTGATGGACCTCGTCCTCCACGGGCCCCTCTGACCTTCTCACCCTGTCCTGCCACGCCAGCCCTGTGTTCCAGAGGACCTGGTCACTTGCAGTCTCAGGCCTTATGTGCTCCATGCCACGCCCAGCCAGGTGTCACCTGCTCCCTCCCCACGGAGCCACGTCTAGTCGCACACCTGCCAAGGGGAAGGTTCCACCTACCTTCCCAGAGCCCCTCTTGGGGACCATTCTACACACACGGTGCGTTCTCCCCTCCTAGAAAGCAAACTAAGCCAGACTAAGAGACCGTGGAAAGACCAGTGGTTGCCAGGTTCAGGGCCGGGCAGAGAAGGGTGAGTAGAGGGCATACAAGGCCTTTCTAGGGAGATAAGCATATAATGGCAATCGTCAAAACCCATAAAACTTTGGGCACAAGGAGGACCCTAGAGTAGGCTCTGGACTTCGGTTAATAACAATGTATCAGTCTTGGTTGGTCAGTTGCCACAGCCTCCCGCACTAGTGGGTGGTGCCCGACGGCAGGTGCGGGCAGGGACCACAGGAAACTCTGGACTTTCTGAACAATTTTTCTGCAAACTTACAAATGCCCTAAAAAGTGAAATCTATCTAAAAAAAAAACCAGTCTTCCCTTGCTGACCTTCAAGTAAATGGCACAGTAAGAGATGTTTAGCTCCCAAAGTCCAGGGGCGTGTTCAAGCCCGGAATCCTGCAGCCACGGGAAAATAATGCCTCCCGCGCAGTAGGATCTCTGCTTGGGTCCGTGGGGGGGGGGGGCACAGCCAACCGTCCCCCGGCAGAGCAGCTGGTTCAGAATGGACAGATGGCATCACCCCGCCGACGCCCACTGTCTCCGAAGCCTGGGACAGGTGATAAGGGACAGTGCGGGGCAGAAGGCACGCAGGACCATCACCAGCCTTCTCGGGCCCAGAAAAGCCCCCTGGAGGTGAGATCGGGGTCGCGGCGTGTCCGGCACGTAGAGCCTCTGCTACTGAACTGAGGGAAAGGACGGGACTCTCAGGCAGCAGAAGGACACCTCAGGTAAGCCAGGGTTCCGCAAGCATACTGCCCAGGGTCCTTCCCCAGAAGACTCTTCCAGACCAAACGCAGTCCTACTCCGAGTGCGAAGCAGGCAGCGGGCATCACCCGGGCAGAGGGTGCTGAGAAGCGGAGAATCCAGACCGCGGAAGCACACGACGCCAGCGATCTCGGGGTTCCTGCTGGCGCACTCAGCTTCCCGATCGCGATGCAAGATGGCTAGAAGAAAACCAGGTCTGTAATGACCAGGTGAGGCCCAACCACCTCAAAAACCCAAAGAGCAAATTGAAAAATCCTCAAAATGAATAAATATGCCAGCTAAAACCCGAAATCATAAAAAATCGTGAGCATTCCCATGTATGAGCAATAGTAGAAAAGCTGAAACACACATTCTATTACTGAAAACAGCACCCGTTTCAGAATGACTCTAGCAGAAATTATGGAGAACCTAGTAATACTCGCACACGTGACTGAGGCCCGTGAACACCCCTCCGCTGAGCAGAGACTCCGTCTTTGTTCCCGGGAAGGAGGGCTCGGGCTGAGTAGCCTGCTAGCCTCCCCAACACACACCCATCCACGCCTCGATGGCTCTATTTGGTGCCGCTCCAGCAAGAATTCCAGGCCAATTCAGGGACAGACTTGACAAGACAATTCCAAAGTTTATCTGAAAAAAAAAAATAATGAACTGGTAAGATTGGCCAAGAAACAGAATCCTGGAGGAGGCGGGATAAAGAAAACTGTCATGAAAGGCAAACAGCAGGAATAGATATTAAATATTCAAGTGTCTCATTAAGTCCCAAATAATTATGTCAGTGGTGCTGAAGCCTCATGGCCCCAAGAAGCCTTTGCTGGAGCTTCTGCCCACCCCCCTCCTCTCACTCATCTTCCTCCTCCTCCCCCTCCCTCCCTGGATGCGTGACCTTCAGTTCTAAGGCTCTGGGAAGAGGAGGGAAGAAGGAGAGGAAAGTCTCCGAATGATACCCTCACGAGTTCATGCTGAAGGTTGAGTTATGGCCCCTCAAATGATGTGATCAAGCCCTTACCCCTGGAACCTGTGAACCTTATTCGCAGAGGGAATTAAGGATCCCAGGCGAGAGTACCCAGGGTTAGCTAGGTGGTAACAGATGTCCTTGTAAGAGACAGAAGTGGAGACCAGAGCTGCTGCGGCAAGGAATGCCGGGGCCCAGACGCTGGAGAGCTGGACGAGGCAAGAGGGATCTTCCCCTAGAGCATCCGGAGGAAGAACGGCCCAGCCGCAGCTCATCATAGGGCTCCCGGCCTGCAGAACTGGGGGAGACTAAATCCCCGTTACCGCGAGGCTCCCAGCTGGTGGTTGCTCCTCAGGGCAGCCAAGGAGACTGACACCATAGGTCCCCAGAGCAGGTGAGTAGTCAGGGCTTGCTTGGTGGTGTTCTATCCTGGCGGGTCTCTCCCTGTCCTTCCCAAATTCCCAGAGAACCGCCAGCTTCCTTCTGTCGCCACTGTTTGCCACCACAGCAGGCTCTTGGAAAGGTCCACGGATGACCCTAAGGCTGCTTTCACACACACAGGGTCCACACGGGGTCTGCGGACCACGTGGTCAGTGCTCCTGGGAGCCCCAGAAGCCCATCACACACCCCACGAGTGGTGCTCACGCAGGCTGCCCCCGACTCAGCAGCAGCCCCTCCTCTGAGGGTATTCTGTTGGTCACTGTTCAGGTGCCTCGGGAGGGACACTCTGGAGCCCGCCGAGATGCCCCCGATGCCCCTCCCCCGTGCTGGAGAGGGCTCCCAGTCCACGTGGGCAGCTCCACATGCGCGGAGGTGGTCCTCCCAGACCCTCCGCCGTGGCCGGTCTCACCCCGCTCTGCCTGAGGGGCACCCACACCCTGCCAGTCCTTGGGAGGACAGGTCGCACCTTGGTGTCTAACAGTGACCATCAGAGCCACGTGCAGCAGATGTAAAGTATCACTATGAAACTGACATCGGTGGGGAAAGGACGATGAGTCAGACCTGATGCTGGGGACAGTTGGCTCCCTTCTCTGGGGAAAAAGGGGGTAGATCCAGAGACAACAGAATAAATCCAGACAGGTGCAGAGTTTAATGCTAAACATGAAACTACACGTGAAACGTATAGCACGCAGGTGGGTCTCCGTCTGCATGATTGAGCCCGGTGAGAGAAAAGCCTTTCTATTCCCAAAGGCCCAAAAGGAAAACCAGTAAGGAAAACACTGAAATCCTGGATACATCATAACAAAAAAACCACTGTTACTTCAAAAGCAAATTACATAAAAAGGCAAAGAAAAACTTTGTTCCACAAGCGTACCGAATGCAGGTTTGATATCATGAATAGTGAAAGCGGTCTCACACCGGAATCCCGTGGTCAGCGGTGTCTGAGATGGCCCAGGTGACTCCCGCCTCGCGGAGCGGGGGCAGGTCACGTGACTTGCTTCTAACCATGACAGCGCATCAAGGGGCTCGATGTCACTTCTGCGAAGAGGCTTCATAAGCCTGCAGCGTCCTCCCAGCCAGCACGCTCTCTCCCCTGCCTAGTCAGCTTGCCCCCTTCTGTGAAGCGAGTGCCGTTTCTGGGGCTCAAGGACCTGGGGGCGGTCTTGGGCCAACAGTCCACCATGCTGCCAACGAGCAAGTGGGTGGGGAAGCAGATCCTCCCCCAGGGGAGCCTTCGGATGAGACCCCAGCCAGGCCCACACCTGGTCACAGCCCCTGTGCTGAGGACCCACCTGACCTGTGCCCAGGATCCCGACCCACAGAAATAACTGTGCATTTTTTACAGATGTGCTCCGATTGGGAGTCTTCTCTAAGGGAGGTGAGCAGAGGAGAGAGGCCATCCCTGTAGGGACCTTAATCACACTGACATTAACACACGAAAAGAGTAAGGTAAGGATCCAGTGTAAAGGAGACCCACAACAGGTGTCCAAGAAAAGGCAATTAATGTCTGAGAGGCGCCTGCAGGGCACAGTCTGTTATAGCCTCCGACTCCTGGTTTCAGCTCAGGTTGTGATCTCGGGGTCATGAGATCGAGCCCGGTGTTGGGCTCTATGCTTGCTGTGGAGCCTGCTTGAGATTCTCTCTCCTCTTCCCCTCCTCCCCCAGTCCCTCTCTCTCTCTCAAAATAAAAGAATTAATCTTTTTTTCAAAAGGCAATTCGTATTTCATAGTTGTCCTTGATCTTAAAAAACTACTTTGTGTTTGAAGGTGTAGAGAGATGCGATAGTCAACCATCCTACCGATTTCGGGGGCGATAAACTACCGTTTGCCGAGAAGAAAGTAGCGGGACGGATAGGCGGACGGTTGGAGGGCACACGGATTAACTGACAGCGGTGGGCCCCTTTGCACGTCTCACCCGGAGCCCAGCAAGCAGAGTTCCCGAAGGCAGATGGGCCGGGGGCTGGTGGGCTGGTCGGCGGGAGGCGGCCTCGGCCAGGAGAGAGGAGTCCTGTGAAGGGCGGGCTGGCGGGGCAGCCGTCCCCTCGGGCCCTCGGGGACTCCATGCCATAATCTCTGCAGAGGGGGCCACAGGGCAGCCAATAAACCCAAAGGGGCAACTTTTCTCACTCCAGTAAGCTGGCCTGCTGAAGCACTCACCCAGCACAGCAGCCCCTCGCTGCTCCCCTGCCCATCCCATCAGTTGGGGATCACCCAGAGCCCCAGGCTGTCCCAAGGCTGTCCCAAGGCCGAGGACCTCAGGGGCCGACCCACTTCTCAGCAGTGGCCAGGGGCAGCCCCCCGAAGAGGATGGCACAGAGAGACAGCGCAGCATGCTCGAGAGGAATGCAGTCTGAGCACCTGGGAGAAGGTCTGGGACCACCCAGGAGTCAGAGCGGGGAGGCTGGTGGGGCTCCCGGTGACTCCCTGCTCTCCTCAGTGTCCAACTCCCGCCTTCCTCTGGGGGCAACAGGTGCACCTGTCGGCTGGGGCTGCAACTGGCTGGACTCGCCGGGCGGGGGGCAGGGGTGGGGGCTCCGGGGCGGCGCTGGGCCGCAGACATCCGGGGGAGGACGTCCACAGAGCACATGGGATTCGGGACTGCGTGTGTGTTGGGGGAGGGAGCAGGGCACGAAGTCTGAGCTCATCTTTACAAGATCTTAGGGTGGAAACACAGAATTTTTCAATTAAAATTTTACTGAATTTTAACTCGAATTTCCCCATCTGCTCCCTTAATTATGCCTAACCCTAAACCCAACTCTAAGCCATCTGTGTTCCTACCTCATTAGGTGGAGTGCTGGCGTGTGCGTCGGACTCCTGCAGGCACAGCGGGCCCCTCGCGGAGAGGAGCCGAGCTGAGGACGTTCTGGGTCTGCCGAGGGGTCTCGGAGAGGCTGTGGGACAAAGGCTTTCTCAGCGGTGACTGGCCAGGTGGACAGAAGCCTGGACCAGAGTCGGGAGCAGCAGGGGCTTGGGCTGTCTGTGGACGTCCTGCTGCATGACCCTCAGGACGCACCGGGCGGTGGGCAACACAGCGGCCTGGCCCGTGGAGAGGCAGTGGGGCTAACTGAGCTGATGGTCCTCATCTACGTAGAAACATGACACCCACATGTGCTCCGGGCCGCCGGTGCCCGAAGCCAGCTGCCCACCACCGGCGTGACGCCCCGGAGCTGCGCCGTCCTCTACGCCATGCTTGCTGTCGCGAGCGCAGCCTTGATGCTCCCAGGGCCCGAGTCACCATGTAGTGCTGCCTCCGGGCTCCCCCACGGCAGGGGGCTTGGAGCCCCACCTGGGAAGCCCTGGTCTTGCTCAGCCCGCTCTTCCCATCCGCTCGCGAGGAGGGCAGGCACCTGTTTTCTCGTCGTGCACACCGCCCCGGCTCCCTGCTTGCTGTCCCGGCCCGGTGGGTGCGGCGGGGCCCGTGGGGACGGGCTCCTCAGGGGAAGCAGGCAAACCTCAGCAGCTCGCGGGCCAGAAACAGCGAGCACTTGCAGCATCACGGGCAGCGCGGCTGGGAGTCGGTGTGAGACGACCGCACGTACTCGTCTGTTGTGACAAGCCGCTCCGGGAAAATAAAAATGCCAACTAAGAACAGGAAGACATTTCTGGAAATCCTGGAGAAACTGCAAGGGGGCATGGCTTAATTCCAGACAGCACCAGAGCTCAGACCTGACATGTTTATCTGAAGCCGCTAAAGCATGGGCAGGAGGGGGACCCGGAAGCGGCCGCCGCCGCCCTGGAGCCTCCTCCCGGCTCTGGGGACGTGCAGGGTCCCTGCTCGGATCTCTGCACGTGTGACAGAATTCGGTGCCGGGCGAGAGCACAGCGGCTGTTGTCAGCTGCGCCCCTGCCCCCGGGCCCACACGTGAGCACACACGTGACACCCGTGCATGCGTATGTGTGTGCGCACACGAGGGCCTCACTCCTGCCGGACCATGAACACTCGCAAACACGTGTCCCCCTTTCAAGGACGCTGCCCGGCCACACACGGTCCCCACAGCTGGGTCCTCGGGGCTGAGACGGGCCGCTGGCTCCGTGATGGGCGGCCCAGCCCCTACCCCGTCCTCCCGAAGCTTCCCTCTCCCCCTCCTCCCCCCACACAAACACACATGCTGTTAATTCAGAAAACCAACACAGAGACCTGTGGGAGGGTGCAAGAAATGACGGCTTTTAAATCACAACTGCCCATCAATCCCTTAAAAAGAGTTTACCTGCCAACCCCCCAGAAGCAGGAAGACATCACCCACGAATAAAGATCAGAGTTCTAAAATCAGCTATGTTTTTCACTTAGCTCACGTCAATGCAATGTCCTTGTCTGCTGCCTCTCACTCCCGCTGGCTTTAGGGGACTCTGTCTGCACAGCAGAGGAGGCTGAGCTCCCTACCGGGCGGTGGCAGATCACCCCGGACAGGGGACCAGAGCTAGCGAGGACCGTCCCCTGGGAGGAGGCAGCGAGGGACAGCCTGCCCTTGCACGGGGAACCCTGGTGACAGGGGTCCCAGGGACTTGGGCTGCGGGCTACGGAGGGGATCCCGTGCCCCGAGGCAGGTCTGTGACTGACCCCAGTGGCCCTCGTCAGTCCCAGAGGACACGCAGAGAGATCTGCGGCCACGAGGCCCTGGGCTGCACCCCAGCGCTGTGTGTCTGTCTGTGCCACATTGCCCCCGAGAAGCCGACAGTAATTTCAGGCTGTGGCTGAAGAAAAGCTCACTAACCACAGAAGAGAAAAGACTGCTGGTGCACTCAGTTGGAGGCATATTTACTTCTTTGCATGAAGGTATTTCTAAACACAGGTAATTATAAAAATCATTACCCCCTTGAACCAGCATGGGAAACCATATGGTTGGTAATACATTCATAAATAATTATCCTGCGCAAGTTCTCTGAAATAATATTTCCTATTTGTCTTACACTTTCTGCAAAAAATAAATCTTCCAGCGTTTTCTCATTTGGGAAAGAGGTTGGCAGCAGCTCTCTCTCTATCGACAGAGAAGGGAATGAATAGAGTCTGGGGTCCACCCACCAGAGCCGGAGGAGGAGCTCTAATGCCTCAGGGCCCAGCCTGCGGCCCAGCAGGAGTTAGTCGGATTGGAGCCTCATGGGGACCAGCCTCTGCCGGGGTCCCTTGGCCCTCCTGGGTTGAAGCTCAGCTGTTGCCTACAATCTCCTCAAGGCCCTTCTGTGGGTTGTCCTGCAGATGAGGATGGTTCTAGAGCACGGAGAATTCCCGACCTACCCCAGCAGGGAACTCCGTGAACCCCCCACCCCAGGCCACTCCTGCGGCGACGACAGGGACTGTCCGAGCGGTGACGGAGAAACCCCTGCAGGTTGGCTGGCCCAGCACAATGGTAAGGAAGCAAGAGGAGGCTTTGGCGACATCCCACCCGCTCCCCCCCCCCGCCCCCAGCCCGCCGCCCCCCTGCTTGCATGGGGCCCCGCACCTCGGGCCTGGGCGTACTTTGCCTTCCTCAGCTCATTGCTGAGCTCTGTCGTGCTTCTGCCTTTCCTCTATCTTTCCAGTTTCTCGGCGTCTTATATCTTTGCTCCAAATAGAAGATCTATTTGTAACTCTGTCAGCGAGGACGTGAAAGCATCCTGCAAACTTTTTTTAGTGACTTTTATGAATTTTTCGAAGAACTTGTTGGGACTTGCTTTGTGGCCTCTAATGTGTGGTCTACGCGGGGGAATGCTCTGTGTCCTGAATGTGCCTGTCGCATCCACACGGTCGGGTGTGGCCCCAAGGCCACAGTGACTGTCACATCCACACGGTCGGGTGTGGCCCCAAGGCCACAGTGACTGTCACATCCACACGGTCGGTTGGGGCCACAGGTTCCTTGGTGTAATGGACGATCTGCCCGTTGCTGTGAATGGGGTATGAGAGTCCCCTGTGATTATTGCTTTATTATTGATTAGCTCCCTCTATATGTGTTACCAGATGTGTATGTATTTGGGTGCTCCTATGTTGGCCATAAGAATAATCACAATTGTTATAACCTCTTGTTGGGTTGTCCCCTTTGTGATGATTTAGCGTCCTTCTTTGTCTCTTGCGACCATCTTTGCTTTAAGGTCTATTCGGTCTGAGGTGAGGATTGTTATCCTACTTCCTTGTGGCCTCCGTGTGCATGGGGAAGACTTCCCCCGCCCCTCACATCCAATCTACAGGGGTCCTTCCATCTGCAATGAGGCTCTTGTAAGCAACATGTAGATAGGTCTTGTTTTGTTATTAATCCTGTCACCCTATGTCTTTTGATCAGAAAGTTTAGTCTGTTTATATTTAAAGTAATTACCGATAGATATGTATGTAGTGCCATTTTGTTACTTGTTCTGTGGTTGTTCCTATAGGAGTTCTCTTCTGATCCTTCTTCTCTTGCTCTCTTTCATGGTTTGTTCCTTTCTCTAGCAGCACATCTGCCAGCTCTCTGAAGTCTACAGACAGAGATTACAGATTTAATAAAATCCCTCGTACCTACTGTTCATGAAAAACATGTCTGCACCTTTGGGGTTCTCTGGCCCCTCTCAACAGTAGTGCTTGGTTTCCCTGCGTTTGCCGGGTTCTCGGAAGTGACCTCTGTCCAGGGCCCCCCGTTCGGTCTGGTGTGTTGTTGTTTGCCCAGTGGGTCAGCGTCGGTCTGTCACCTCCATCAACGGCAGTGCCCGCTCAGCGATCTGGAGCGCGCCCTCAGAAAAAAGGGGACACAGTGAGTGACCCCATGACTCAGTGGCTGTCCTGCTTCTGCATTTGGACAACGCCCTCCAGAAGAGACCCTCCTGCCAACGTCTGCTCTCGCCTGCGGACTTTCTGATGGGTTCAGTCTTCAGTCCGTGAACATGTGCTGGGTGGTGGGCTGGGCCAGGGGACCCAGCAGGAGTCAGTTGATTGCACTTGGCTTCTGAAAGATTCTCTGTGACATTCATATTTTACAAGGATGCATCTTGTCCTATTGATTGCCCCTGCTACCGTGCAATAGGGATTCCACGAGCCCCTTTTTTCCAACCTTAATTTCTCCAATTCCAAAAAAGTCCTTTGGCAACATCACAACGATTCCCAAGCTAGCTGTTGTGTTTCTTTTGAAGGCACTACTCTTATTGACAGGTCGGCTTTCTGGGCGCCGGTCTTGGAGCACCTCCGAGCCCTCCTTTATTTAATGTCTTCTTATTCCTTTTTGTTTTGGTACAGGTGGGTGCGCAGAGAATGGGTCGGCCGCCTCAATCAAGCCGACTCACATCTGCATCCCATCATGCCCTCAACACGGCCTTTCTGTCCACCCGTACTCTGTTAGCAATGCCGAGTGCACAGTAAGGGTCGTGAACGTCCGTCCACGCGCTAGACGCTGGGTTTCCCTCTTTGCTAGAGCTGAACGGCAGCTCCTTGCGTATATGCTATGACATCTTTCCCCACTCACGCACTGAACAACCCTTGGGTGGCTTCCGTGCCTGGGCTGTCGTGGATAATGCCGCAGTGAATGTGGGGCGCACATGGCTCCTGGACACCCTCCTTTCGTTTCCCCTGGACACAGACTCAGAAGAGGGACTTCCAGTCACACGATAGATGTGCGAGCCCTGTGTCCAGTGGCCACACCAGTTTGCGTTCCAGGGTGCCCAAGGGGTCCCCTGTGTCCACGTCCTCACCAACCCCCATGAACCTTTTGGCTTCTTGCCAGGAGGGAGTCCAACGGCTGTGAGATGCTGGTTCGCTGTGGTTCTGATCTGCGTTTCCCTGGCAGTGAGTGGCCTTGAGCATCTTTTCATGGGTCTGTTGGCCACTTGTATGTCTTCATTTGAGAAATGCCTATTCAGGTCCTTTGTCCATTTTTTTATGCAGGATATTTATGAGGCTTGTTTTGCTATTTTGCTATTGAGTCGTATGAGTTCTTTATAGGTTTTGGACATTGACCCCTTCTCACAGACTCTGCAAATATGCTCTCTTGCTCTGGTGTGGCATCGCTAACAAGCCCCTTGGCGCTGACGCTGTGGGTCAGGGACCCCACTTGGAGCCCAGAGGCGCTAGCTCTTACACAGGCTGTGAGACCCAGGTCTCCTGGTCACTGTTAGGCTTCGCTGTCTCCATGTTTAATTCGCTCTGCGATACGTATTCCCTATTTCAGTTCTTTTTTTTTTTTTAATTTCAAGTAGAGGGCCATGGAAGCAAGCCCTCCGAGGGCCCCAAGAGAGGCTGGAGGTGGGACACTCCCTGTCGTGTGCGGTCTTGTTCCTCTGTCACCAGCGGTCAGGACAACAGACGCCCCCCCCCCAAACAGCTCTGCACCTGCCCTTGTGTGCTGGGAGTGGGCCCTGAGAACAGAGACCCCAGGGACAGGGAACCCCCAGCATCACGTGCACCCTGTCTGGGCCTGTGCTGAAGGCGAGGTGATTCCAGCCGGCCCCGGGGGGCTCTGCCATGAGATGCAGGGAGTCAGTGGAGGGTGAGGAGAGCAGGGGAGGGGACACAGCCTCTTGGGACCCTGTGGTGGCTCAGAACCAGCCAGCAGTCATTAGGACCCCTGCCCACAGCCTCTCCAGAGGTGACCCCATGCAGTGCTAGGCGCTGTCCCCAGGTGCCCCCTCCTCTTCAGTTCCCAAAAGTCTTCAAGGAGCCAGGGATGTAAGCAGGTTGGGGAGTCTGGGATTTTTGGTAATTGAAGTACAATTCACACAACATAAAATTAACCATGTTTATTTATGTATTTATTTATCTTTTTTATTTAAGCTCAGGTTAGTTAACCTACAGTACAGCACCCGTCTCGGGAGCGTAATCGGGCATCTCATCGCCCACATGGAACACCCAGTGCTCACCCCAGTGACAGCCTCCTGAGCACCCGTCACCCAGCGACGCCATCCCCACCCCTCCGGCGGCCCCCAGTCTGCTTTCTTGCCATTAAGAGTCTCTTATGGCTTGTCCCCCTCTCTGTTTTTATCTTATTTTATTTTTCCTTTCCCTCCTCCATGTTCATCTGAGTGTTTTTTTTAGGACTTTATTCATGAGAAAGAGAGCGAGAGAGCGAGAGAGGGGGCGCTTGCTTGAGTGGGGGAGGGGCGGAGGGAGACGCCCCCTGAGCAGGCAGCCTGATGCGGGACTCAATCCCCGACCCCAGGATCAAGACCAGAACCAAAGGCTGTTGCATAATAACTGAGCCAGCCAGGAGCCCCTGTTTGGTTTCTTACATCCCACCAGGAGGGGAATCACACAGGACCTTCTCTGACGGACAGACTGAACTTGGGATGCCGGCATGTTGAACGCACGCACGGCGTCGTACCCCCGACACCCCATCTGGTTCCAAGGCCCCCCACCCCCCAAGAGGAAAGACGTGCTGTTCTCTCCCCTCCGGGCCCCGAGCAGGTGCCACGTTACTGTCTGGGTCCCACGAGCTTGTGCTCCGGCCGCGTCACAGAGCCTCGACCCCTCGGCGGCCCTCCCATCGAGCACTGTGTACCCCGAGCCCACACTTCACTCTCCCTGTGGCTGAGGCCAGCCCCACGACGGGCCACACTTGTCGCGTGCCGGAAATCCAGCGCTCCCACGCCTTCCAACCACTGAGGCAAACGTCCTCTCCAGCCTTTCTATTTGGAAACGGGGGCACGTTAAGGACTGGTCCGTGCTGCTCCCACCCCTCATGCCTCCCACCGAAGTGTAGCTGGCTTTGGAGAGTGGCTGCCTTCAGCTGGCCTCCTTAGACGGGATCTGCAGGGGCCCACGGGGCAGGCTGTGCCCCCCGCGGCCACGGTGCTGACACGGAGGGGCCACGGCCACGGCCACGCTCCACGGCCACCTCGCCCAGTGCAGCCCAGCTCTGACCCTTCACAGGTTCCCTGCTGTCTCCGCACGAAACCCAGCCATGGCCTGAAGCAGACTTCCGGGGTTAGTCTAGCCCGCCCCCCAGCCTCTCACAGTCCCCTGTTCCTCCTCACCCCCAACCCACGGTCTCCCCCACCTCCCTGTGCCTTCTGCTTATCCCTACCCAAGCTCTCCACACTACTAGCCCTCACCCCACTTTCTCCGCACCTCTGACATGGCGGGGTCCCTCCTGCCGTCCACGACCCAGAGCCTGGCGGTGTGGGCCCACCAGAGACACCTGCGCTCTGTTGGCTGAAGCCCCCACTCCCAGCTCGTCCCGTGGCACTGCTCCCCCTGCCGCCCGGGCCCCCAGTCTCGTCTTCCCCAGCTCAGGCCCCAGGTCCCTTGATCCGATAGTGCAGATTCAGCCTTCTGTCTCCCTAAACCCTACAACCTCAGGGAGAAGAGGGTGTTGGGGGACATCTCTCAGCCCTGACCACTGCGAAGGGCACGTGGGATTTTGTGGGAATCGGTGGTCCTCACGCGCACAGTTGTGTCCACACGGCACCCTCTAGTCTCCATGCTCAAGGGGAGGTCAGTGTCCTGGAGATGCCCATCACGGCTAAGGTGACACTGTGGTGCCCTGAGCGCTCTCTCTGCCTCCCCCACTTCCCGCTGTCCAGGGCTCCCTCCCGCCCTATCTCCAAAATAATCCCACGTCCATCAGGCAGGAGGACTGACTGCCCCCGGGTCCCATCCAGAGCTGGGTGACCTGGGGCCTGCTCTGTGCAGTCTCCCGGGATGCTCCTGCCAGAGCACGTGCCACGGCGGCCGGCCACGGGTCGGCAGGCTCGGGGCGCAGCAGGACCCCCGCGGGGGTTTACCGAATGAACAGGTGGTTGTCAGCCTCTCCTCCGCTCACCACAAGTCCTGACAGCTCGACTGCCCCCCCGCCCACCAGGTGCCCAGCGCCGGGGCCGTCCCGGGAACAAGAACGTGCAGCCCACAGCCTGGGCCCAGTGGTAAGCAAACACGAGTGCAAAACGGCGAGCCCGGGAAGGGCCCCAGGTCTTACGAGGGCACCCGACAGAGGCATCTGACCCAACAGGAAGCTTTCTGAGGGCCCTCCAAGAAACAAGGCCTGAGCTAAGATCTGGAAGAGGAAGAACAGTGAAATGGAAGAAATCAGAAATCGAGACAAGGCGTGCCTGGGGGGCTCAGTCATTAAGCAACTGCCTTCAGCTCAGGTCATGATCCCGGAAACCAGGGATCGAGTCCCACATCGGGCTCCTGGCTCGGCGGGAAGCCTGCTTCTCCCTCTCTCACTCTCCCTGCTTGTGTTCCCTCTCTAGCTATGTCTCTCTCTGTCAAAGAAATAAATAAAACCTTAAGAAAGAAAGAAAGGAAGAAAGGAAGAAAGAAAGAAAGAAAGAGAGAAAGAAAGGGAGAAAGAAAGGAATTGAGATGAAGGAAAAGCAGTCCCAAGAGTAGCCTGTGGAAAGGCCTGGGCTCACGGGGAATACCGCATGCTCCAGGAGATGAAGAACCCAAAGTGGCTGGCGTGTCCAGAGAAGGGGGCCGGTGGTGGGAGACAGGGATGGGCAGCCAGGCAGGGGGCGAGGCCCACGAACACAGTAAATACGACGGAAAGGAGGAAACCTTCACAGAGAGCTTGAAGAGCCTTCAAGGAACCCGTGAGGAGATGCCGCACGGGCACGCGGGTAAGGGCGTGGAGGCCCAGGGGAGATGTCTGGGCAGGTCAGTAAACCCAGACCCTTAAGTGTGCAGCCACAGGTGGGCTGGGGGCCTGGACAAGCCCAGAGAGACACTGTCCAGGGCAAGCGAAGGACACGGTCTGAGCCAGGCTGGACGCCGGCACCGGGCTGCAGGTGGGACGGAGACGAGCCCGCGGGACACAGAGACAGGAGGGAGGGAGAAAAGCATGAGGAGGGCCCTGCTCTCTCCCACTCACGGCTGCCTGCACCCCACCAACTGGGCCCCCACGGCAGGAGGCGTCTTCTGTGACCCACAGACCAGCCAGGCTCATCCTTGAAAACGGTGTCTGCTCCCTAAAATCCTTCCAAACGCTCCCGCCACAAGTGGAATCGAGTTCCATTCTCTCGGCAGCCCCCAAGCCTGGGCAGGGTCGGTGACCCCGAGCCGTGCGCCCTGCTCCCCGGGCCTCTGGCCTGCGGACATGCAGGAACCTCCCGCGCACGGGGAGACAGCTTCCCCGCCAGGCCCGATGGGAAGGCCCTGGCCACCTCCCCAGCCGGCTTTCATCTGGCTCACCCCCCACACGGCAGCCCCCGTGTTTGCTGACTTGATACACGTCGCCTACGTCCTTGGTAATTACGGGCTGCCGCAGCACCGTCTCCCCAACTGACAAGGTCCAGAAGCAATTATGGGGCACCCTCCCCACGCTCCGGGAGACAGAGCAGTCAGGGCTAATAACACAGCTCTCACTGCGCATCGCGCTGCCGCTCGGCTGTAATTACCACGGAATTAAGTGGCCACCGTGCGAACACAGCTCACGCTGATGTGTCTGTGGCTTAAGCAGCCCCACACACGCATTTTAATTGCAAAGCGTTCAATGGAAAACACTGTGTTGGCATGCATGGAAAAGCCAGGACTGGGGCAAGGGAGGCGCCCGCGAGGTAGAGGAGGAAGCCGGTGCGGCCGTCAGCTTCACAGGTGTGGGGCAGAGGGAGCAGAGGATCGAGAGACCCCAAGGAGAGAGGACGCGGTCGGCCCCCAGCCAGAGCAGCGCGGGCACCCTGTGCGGACCCCCTTGCAAGACGGTCAAGGGGCGGCCACGCACGTGGATGGGTTCTAGTCTGGGGGTCCCTTTGGGACTTCAGCCTTAAAAAGAATACATTCCAGACCACCCCACATAATGTCTTAGAAGGACCCTCTCTTTCCCAGCACAAAAAATCCCCGAGTCGGGCGGTTCACAGGCTCCGGTCCACGTCGGCAGGGCGCCTCCTCCTCAGCGCAGCAGAGAAGTCCTCCCTTGTATGATGCCCCGTGAGGGCCAGGACATCCCATAGCCTGAGGACAGCACGGCAGCGAGCATGCACCCCTCGCTCGACCGCTTGGGTGTAAGGAGGCAAATCCCCGGAACCCTCAATTCTCATCGCACTCACCAGGAAGGCCCCCGGGAACCCTGCAGGCAGGAGAACAGAGACTGTGTGCACCCAAAACAGGGGCCTCTTCCTGGGACATCCAGAGTGACTGAGGTCAGAACAGACCCGGGGAGCCGGGTCTCGGGTCCTTCAAACCCAGGAGGACATCCTGGGGCCATGGCAGGAAAACGTCCACGGCCGGTGGTCAGGGAGGCAAAAATGCTGCTTGGCCTGCGACCTCCACATGGGAAAGGCAGAGCCAGCCCTCACTCCCGGCTTCCCTCCATCGCCGGGGGGATCGCTGGCGATGTGAGCACAGGTCCAGGGCTGGATGGGGGCTGCGGTCAGGCACGGGCTCTCCGGAGGGTGAGAGGACAAGGTCCGGTGACCTCAGGTAAGTTCATCAGGATCCGGGGACGGGGGCCATGCTGGGACAGCCCCGCCATAGTACAGACCGCGACTCTCATGCCTCCCACCACGGGGAAGAAGGCCTTGTAGGTAGGCCATTACTCGGGAAAGGTGTGCTTCCCCTCCTGTCAGACTTGGGCCGTGTGCACCAGAGGTCCTCGTCCCGAAGGAGCAGCTTCCACCAAGAGGGGACAGGCAAGGGAAGGAGCCGCCCCCCCAAGGGTAATCAACCGGATCCCTGAAAGATGGGGAGCTCAGGTGATACTCTGGGGGCGGCACTGCCCTTCTTCCCGTTGACCCTCCAGTTCGCCTCTCTGGGAACCGGTTGGACGCCGTCCTGCAGGACATGCTCAGAAGGGTGTGAGCTCAGCCAGGGACGCCCGGGCACATGCACGGTAGGTGGGGGACGGTAGCGAGCCCAGGGGGGCGTCCCTGTGTCCACCTTGAGGACCAAAGCACTTCCCCTGTGGCTACCTGCCCACCCAGCTGCCTCCGCTCTGCAAGCTGCCCCCCTCCAACCCACCTGCTGGACGAGGGCCAGCCTCTGCCACGGGCGGGGACCCGGCGGCTCTCCCGGGCTCCCGGCGCTGCCCGAGACCCAATCACGGTGCACCTCTCTCCACAGTGGCCTGGCCCTCGCTCCCCTGCACCCAGGCTCTGCAGCCTCCTCGCGGCCCATGGGGGGACCCAAGGGAACGCGTACCGTCCATCCCAGCCTTTCTCCCCCACAGCTCCTCCCACTCAGGAGGCAGAGCCCCTGCTCGTCCGCTCGCTCAGACGCAAAACCTGGGCGCCAGTGTCGCTGCCTCACACCCCACCCGACACACGACCCAGTGTGCTCGGGCCTCGCCTCAAGCCAGATCCCAACGGCGACCTGCCTCCTCCGTGGGCCTTGTGTCTGCCCAGGACCCTCGCGCAGCCTCCCCGTGGCCCCGTGTCACACTCCTGACCTGCGCCACACACACTCGCATGTGGCCACACACGCACTCGCGCCCACGCCGCACTCACACGCACACACACATCGTATGTTACCCTAGCAGCACAAGTAGATGCGTTAGCACAGGGATCAGCTCCTGTGACTGACCCCACCCCTGCTGAGACCCCCGACAGCCCTCACACCCGTGGAACCCCGCAGCACCCCTGCCCCTCGGAGACGCTGCATGGGGGCTCCCGCTCGCGGCTGCCGCTCTCCTCCGCGCTGTCTTCCTCACCCAGCTCCTACCTTCCAGAGTGAGGGCAACGTCTCCCGGCCCAGGCCTCACCCCGGCCGCTCACCCCCAACCTCCTGCAGGCCTGAGTCCCAAGTCACCCCTTCAGAGCTCCAGCTGATGACAGCCCCTCGCCACCATCATCACCCCAGCTCCTGGAGACTCGTTCTCCGGAGGAAACGCCCAGGAACAAAAGCGCAGGGAGACCCCCACCCTGCGGTGTAGCGAGGAGTGTGCACGTCCAGGACACACACATCTCACACTTCCTCCCCCCACCCACGGGCTGGCCCAGAGGCACCGACGCAGCTGACTGTGGGCTGTGGCCGAGCAGTGACTTCCCTCTCCCGGCTCCCTCCTTCGGGACCCAGCTGACTCCTGCTACAGATAATTAGCACCTTGACATCTACCGAGGAGTTATTGGGGTGCGGGCAGCCCAGCCACCGCTCCAGGAGCAGAGACGGCGGCAGTGGGAGGGCAGGGGCCCCTGTCAGGAAAGCAGCCACATCTGCCGGCCCACATGCTGAAATGAAAACCGCAAGCACTGGAGGCTCAGGCCCCGTCCCCGGCCAGCACCCGCTTACTTAGCTCTTCCCTCGACTGCAGGGTCTGTGACTGGGTAGGACCAAGGAGCCAGGGGGGGAAGAGAGACCCTAGAGCATGTGGGACCAAGAGGAAATTGGCCATAAAAGATGAATTAAAGGGGGCACGGGTATCCCCGCCGCCATGCAGGCTCTCACAGACCTTTGTGGGGAGGCTCAGACCATGAGAACCAGGGTCTTAGTGTAGCCCCTGTGGCTTGTTTAGCACGGAGAGACGAGATTGTCTGCCTGCCCATGAGCCCTCATGCCCCACAGACGTACCGGGGGGCCTGGGTGGGGGTGGAGGGAGCAGTGAGCTCCACAGGCAGGCGGTCCTGGTGTCCCCGGGGGCCCCTCAGCTCCCCACCAGATGCCTGCTAGGTTCTCACTAGGTGCCAGCAGCTTGGTGCCTGCCGGCCGCCCGCCAAAACTCTGGGCACTGCCTGCCCCCGCTTCCTGCCCCGCACCTGCTGCCTCCCCCGCCCCGGCGCATGGCGCTGCCGTCCGGGGTCTTCCGCTCCAAACGCGTTCTCAATGACCAGCCGCAGAGGTGCCACCTAGGAGCATGTGAGGAACGCCGCCTCTCGGGGCGCCTGGGGGGCTCAGTCAGCTAAGCCTCCAACTCTTGATTTCAGCTTAGGTCGTGATCTCGAGATCCAGGGATGGAGCCCCGCATCTGGCTCAGAGCTAGACATGGAGACAGAAGGTTCTCTGGCTCCCTCTCCCTCTTCCCTCTCCTCCTCCCCGCATGTGAGCTCTCTCCTGCTCTCAGAAAGAAAGAAAGAAAGAAAGAAAGAAAGAAAGAAAGAAAGAAAGAAAGAAAGAAGGAAAGAGATGCTACCTCTCCGCACCCCACATCACTGTCCTGCCCTATCCTCCTCCTGCCGCCAGGCAGCTGATGCACGGGCTTCGCCTGCCAGTCCGCGGCTGCGTCCAGCTGATGTGGGTCTCTGCCTTCAGCTGGGGCCTCCCAGCATGGACACTGTGCCCAGCCTCTCCTCGGAGGTCACTGGGCGGCCCTGCAGACGGCCCACAGCACCCACGGAGCCCCCACCTCCTCCAAACCTGCTTCCTCTCCAGGCTCCTTCTATACGCAGCCCCCAGCCAAGGCTGTCCTTGGCCGCCCCCTGAACTCTGGGCTCCCCCTGCATCACCCGCAGGTTATGGTCACGCGCCCTGCTCTCCTGCATTGCAGACCCTGACCCTGTCTCCTGTGGGATAACAGGAGCAAGAAAGCCCCCCCCAGACTTTCCGTCTCTACTGACATGACAAATGGGTTTCAACTTGTCTGTCAATTCTCAGTCAGCGAGAGGGGCCTTCCAGGTCATGGCATTGAGAAGGATTCTGAGGCAGCCTCTGCTAGAGCCCCCGCACTTGTCCTGGGATGGAGAGAGAAGGCTGGGGCTGTCCGGTTCCCCAGCCGCCCAGCTCTAGAGGTCATAGGGCATCGTCACCTTCATGGGATCCTCGTGGGCCCCTCTCCTGCCTCTCTGCCCAGCAGGGTGTGTAGCCAAGTGGGCAGGAGGGACGAAGGGGCCACCCCTGTGCGGCCACCCTGCTGGAGCAGGGGCACCAGCCTGAGACCCCAACACAGAGCCCATGCTTTCTCTATTCCAGGAGGCAAGGGGCAGGGTCATCTCCCGTACCTCTGGGCGGGCTGTGCTCCCTGACCAACAAAGCACACCCTCTCCAAGGAGAGGTGGGTGTCCATACTGGCCGGGCAGGTGGGACGTGCCTGGACCAGCCCTGCCTCTCTCTGGGAGGTCACTGCCTCTCGGCCTCCCCATCCCTCTTCTGGGGCCTCCCTGCTTTCCTGGGACCACAAGGGTTTGTTTACAGGGCACTTCTGAGACGCTGAGTACAAACCCCTCATTTCACAAACAGCAAAGGGGGAGCTGTGGCGGGCGCAGAGCCCCAGGAGCTGAGGTCCCAGAGGCCCACAGAGCGCCCATGCCAGCTCTCTCCTGGGCCGACCTCCACCTCCCCGAGGAGGACATGCACCTCAGCCGGTAGATCAGGCCTCCTGCCCTCCTAGAACCCACCTAAAGGCCCTCCTAAACCCGGCCTCCCTGAGCTCAGTGTCGACAGCCGCAAGCGCCTGTCTGATGTCAAAGAGCCTATTCAGCAAGATGACCTATTTTTAGCGGAATCTTCTGCTGGTTGCTAAATATCTGTTTAAATACACGAATTAACACATCAACAGTACTTAGGGTGGGGCTAAAACGCGCTCTCACGGAGGAAGGTAATTCAACACAAACCTGCGGCAGAATGAGCCGCTTGGCGCGGTGGCCCCGGGTGAGGCTCCCACACGGCCTCGTTCTGTGCCCCATGCAGCCCGGGGCCATTCGGGGGCGGCTCATCCGCGCCACCGAGAGCCAGGGGATGCACTGTGTGAGCTGTCCAGAGCCGTGCTCATGGGGCTGGGCCCACCACCCTGCCCGGGGGAGGCCCGGGCTCAGCCTGGCAGCAGGTGCCGCGAGCAGCCTGGAGCCCGCTGTTCTGGGACCCAGCAGGAGCCTGCAAGGGGATGGGCCGGAGCACTTACCGGGGACCCAACACCTCTTGTCCTTTCTCCCTTGCCTACAGCCCACCCACCACCCCGTGAAGGCAGACCTCCCCACACTAGGATTCCCAAAGGATGGACCCTGGCTAGTGGGGTCTTGTCCCGCGCTCTGGATGGGGGTCTCTCCAGCACTGATGTAGCCAGCACAGAGAACCTGACTTCCCCCAGACGTATCGCTTCCATGTCACATGACCTCCAGAAAGGCACTCACTCACCCACGGCCTCAGTTTCCCCCATAGGCTGTTGTACTGATCAGAAGCACATGGAGTAGCTCGAAGGTCTTGGAGTGCTCACACTGGGACACATCGGTGTCCCCCTCACCAGATGCCATGAAGCTACCTGCCCCGCCCCTTCTTGCCCTTCATTTTCCCCAGTAGTCTTTAGGTCTGCTGGATTCAAAAGAGGAGGACAGACAACGTCCTTGCGTGGTGAGTGGGTATGAGACCTGGTGAGAGAAAGAAGAACCCAGAAAACCAATAGATGTGTTCCAGTCTTCACAGAGGACGAGGGACTCTGGGCCAGCACTGGCCAGGGGCAGTGTCAGGGACCCAGGCTGGCCGCAGATCCCTAGAGATAGGGCAGTCCTTTTTCCAGGCTGGGCTGGGAGCCAGTGCGCTCCCATGGCTCCTCCACCACCTGTCCTCTCCCTTCACCTCCCACCTGGACGACTGAGATGCCCCCCGAGGCCTCTGCTGTAGGAGCCGCTAACACAGCGGGTAAGCGAGCTCGGCCTCTGGATTCCCCCGGACGGCAGAGCAGTAGCCAGTCGCCTTCATGGGGCTGCTGCTGTGGCCCGTGCGACCCCATCAGAGCTGGCCTCTCCCAGAACCCCGTCTGCAGTGTTGTTCAGGCGACACGGCGACCTTCTGCTCGGCGGGAAGCCCATAAACGCCTTGGGAAACGGAGTCCTGTAATACCAACCATGACCTGGAGAAGAAGTCCCGAGGAAGACCGCTAGGGTGATTCGGATTTGCGGGGAAATGGGAGAAGGCCCCGCTGTCACTGAGCCACCTACCTCGGCAACAACCAAGACCACTTGATCGGAACGACGGAGCCGTGCTTCTGCTCGACCAGTAGACGTCCCGCACAGCAAGTGTGTTCCCTGCTAAGCCCAGGCAGCAAAGACACAAGGCTCCTCACTGTCCTCTGTCTGCTAAGATTAGAATCAGCCTGTAAATTCCAGGAACAGAAACGGATCAATACCCCCAGTTCCTCCCTCAGCTTTGGGCATAATAATCTCGTGATTATCATCTTCAGCTAATGGGACAGGAGTGATCCATGAGGCTGTCAGGGGGCTGTGCTACATGTGCTCTGTCCTTTTACAATCACTTATTGTTATTTCTGCGGATGGAGAGCAAGTTCCAAAATTACAAGGATGTTTAGTTTTTATGCCAATATCAGTGACACTGATGGGAAAAATCTTAGCTACATGGACCTTGGAGAATCCAGAGGTCATAAAATCCATGTACGATTTTGTCATCCAGGAAACAAGAATGATGCAAAGCCATGAGACTGTTTTTGGAAAAATATGCTAAATCTGGTGTATCTGTGTGATCATGAGAAGAGGCAGGAGCCCCCTTAGGAATCGCTGGTCTTCGCGGGGCTCTACGAAGCAACCAAGGGGCCCCTTCAGAACCTTCTGCTCGGGGTGCTCCCCAAGCCAACAGCATCAGCATCGCCTGGGAGCTTGTCAGAAAGGCAGATTTTCAAGCCACACCCTAGACCCACTGAATCAGAATCCACATTTTGTAAAATCCCCCAGGACATCTGTGGGTTTGGGAGACACCATCTAGAGGACTCCGCTCGGTCTTACCCACAGTTAGTGCCTAACCAGATGGCCTGGAGCTGGCCAGGTCTGGTTTTCCAGGTCTGGTGTTTTGCGTAATCTTCTCCCTCCTTCCCACAGCTCCCATTCCCCTGGCTAATAGGGTTGTGTGTGGGGTGAGTGGATAGACTTTCTGGACCTGAGGTCTATTCGTCTACATCCGTTCCTCATTGCTGCTGCACCCAGAACTCATGTGGCCCTCCGGGGCCGCTCTTTAGAGCTTCAAAGGGATGGCTACCTGGGCTTTACACAGAGACAGCTACGGTCTGAGCTGACTGCTCCCTGCTGCACTGCCCAATTTCCTTCTATGGGATTCCATCTCCAATTGTCCCCATTTCCCATTAAATACCCCCAGGCAGTAGCAGCTAGGAATGAAAACCAGGCCGTCTAGGTTTTGCCCTAAACTGGGATTTTCTCCTTCTGTGTATCTCTGCGAGTAGAGAGACAGGTAAACTGATGGTCCAAGGAGGGATGTAGGAAGGAGCTGGGCATGCAGACAGGACTCCCAGCCTGTCTCTCCACCACTCAGCGTCAAGTGGTATGGCAATGCGTCATCTCTTAGCTCTTGTTCAGTAATTGGGGGTTTGTCTATGTGTTGTTTGTTTTCCTGATCAAAAATGAAAAGAAAAAGCCATCCTAGACCTCAAATATCTTGTGCCCATGTGTGCTTCCAGTTTCTGAAAACCCACTGAAATGAAATAATACAGGTGAAGTGAAACACAATTGGCAGTAATTCCTGGAAACAGAGAAGGACTGCCAATGAAGCAGACTTCTAGAAATCCCGACTGCATGACCTAGGCGGGGCTGGTTGAGCACAGAGTGGGTCAGGGCAGTCTGATCCCTAACGCAGCAGAAGCCCAGAGGGGTACACTGAGAAATGACTGTCGGGAGACCCCCCAGCCTCATGCAGGAAGCCCCAGGAGCCAGGATGGGCTGGGGACAGGCTGAGAGGCATGAGCTCAGACTCTGTGAGCCATGCCAGGCAGCAGGCACAGCCTTCTGTTGAGCGAAGGCGTGGAAGGAGCATGGCCACCCTCAGCGGGAGCACCACCAGAGCAAACACAGGGCAAACCAAAGGGCCTCCCCGTGCCCTTGGCCTCCAGTCCATTCCTCCCTCCCACACTTCTACAAACACATCTCATCTCAGACCCAGAAGTCTCTGAGATTGCACCAGTTAAGGAAGAGACATACAGGAGGAAGCTGGGAGTGGTGACTGGGGAGCAAAGGCAGGATGTGGAAATTCCACCAGTGGCCCCTATCTGAATGGCCAGCCAACACATTCACACCAAGATGTACAGTCAGTGAAGTGGGGTGTAGGCTACTGGAGCCCCACAACCTCTGAGCCACCCAGGAGCCCAGACTGTATTTCTTAACACAAAGCCATTAAATTAGAAGTCACTAACCAAAAGACATACATGTGTTTAATGATACAATGACTTACCATGCCAGAAATGGCCAACTAAGTGATTCTGGAAAATCCTCCACTCTGAGGATAAATGGAGAAGCTGAATAATGTTTAAAAAAACACACACACTTAGAGATGTTAGCAAGATAATGAATACAAGATAGTAAACATAAGACTAGAAGGTAATGAAGAATTACCAGACAGCGACCTGGAAAAAGAGAACTCCGCAGGAGTGAGCCTAGCACTTGGGGTCCACTTTCATGCTTTTGACAGCCTTGGGGTTTGGGGATACAGAAAATTAGAGAGCAGGCCCACTAAGAATGGAGTTACTATTAAGCCCCACAACATTTAGGACAGAAATAAAAAATGGTGTCTCTGAAAGTTAGGGTGCATGAGAAGTGCAAGGGCCCTTGTACAAACTGCAGGTGCTCTGAGTCATCTGGAGCAGAAAACCTGAGGTGAGTCCCCCACTGCTAGTAGCTCTAGGCAACAGCAGACACAAAAACATTTTTTTTTAACAAAGATAACATTAGAGCACTGGGTGGCTCCGTTGTTAAGTGTCTGCCTTCGGCTCAGGTCATGGTCCCAGAGTCCCAGGATCCAGCCCCGCATTGGGCTCCCTGCTCAGCAGGAAGCCTGCTTCTCCCTCTCTCACTCCCTCTGCTTGTGTTCCCTCTCTAGCTGTGTTTCTCTCTGTCAAATAAATAAAGGCACAGGAGATAAGACCATATGAGCAAAACCCAGCAGAAATAAGAGCCAATTGAAAAAGATAAGCATATGTTCCCAACACTGAGATGAAGACACAGACTCTGGAATAGTTATGTTCAAGAAAAGTAAAGACAACACAGAAAAATCTGGCAGAGAGACGGGAAAAAAAAATTGGAAAAAGTATTGAAAAATCAAATAACTGATTTTTTTTTCAAAAAAACTAGATAAATGAGTTTGGTGATAGGTTAGAAAGTATAGCTGAAGAGAGAATTGATGAACTGGAAAACAGACAGGAAGGAAGTATCTAAAGTATGAAGTATAGCCCATCAACAGGTGAATGGATAAAGAAGATGTGGTCCATATATACAATGGAATACTACGTCTCCATCAGAAGGCATGAATACCCAACTTTTGTGGCAACATGGACTGGACTGGAAGAGATTATGCTGAGTGAAATAAGCCAAGAAGAGAAAGTCAAGTATCACATGGTTTCACTTACTTGCAGTGCATGAGGGGTAAACTGGAGGACAGTAGGAGAAGGAAAGTAAATGGGAAGTAGGGTAATCCAGGGAGAGAAACGAAACAACAGAGACTTTGGACACAGAAACAAACTGAGGGACTTGGAGGGAGGGGGTGGGGGGATGGGAGAGCCTGGTGGTGGGTACTGGGGACACCTATTGCCTGGAGCACTGGGTGTGGGGAATGGGGAATGAATCTTGGAACACTGGGAAAAAATTTAAGTAACAATTAAAAAAAAGAAAGAAAAATAAAGCAGGTAGGCGATATGGAGAATTGAGTGAGAAAATTTAACATACACCAAGTTTATGTACCAAAAAAATGGATGGCAGAAGCAATATTTGGAGAGATAATGACTAGGAATTTTCCCTGATGAAAGGCATCATAAATTGATGATTCACACAAGTTAGTGAACTCCAAACGGGATACATAAAAAGTAAATCATACCTCAAGAGTTCACAATGAAAATGCAGACAAAGACAAGAAAAAGTATCCTGAGAGCAAAAAGAGACAGGAAAATGTTGTCTTCAAAAGAGCAACTATTAATAGAAAACTGACTTCTTGGTGGAAACAGTGAAAAAGAAAAGAGAAACGTTCTGTATCTTACAATCACTAAGAAAAAATAACTATCAGCCTGAATTCATATTCTCAGTGAAAAGCTCCTTTAAGAATGAAGATAAAGGGGCGCCTGGGTGGCTCAGTTGGCTGGGCGACTGCCTTTGCTCAGGTCATGATCCTGGAGACCCGGGATCGAGCCCCACATCGGGCTCCCTGCTCGGCGGGAAGCCTGCTTCTCCCTCTCTCACTCCCCCTGCTTGTGTTCCCTCTCTGGCTGTGTTTCTCTCTTTCAAATAAATAAATAAAATCTTGGGGTGTCTGGGTGGCTCAGTTGGTTGAGCAACTGCCTTCGGCTCTTTAAAAAATAAATAGATAGATAGATAGATAGATAGATAGATAGATAGATAGATAGATAAAATCTTTAAAAAAAGAAAAAAAGAATGAAGATAAAATAATGACCAAAAACTCTCTGACAAAAACTGAGAGAATTCATCACCAGCAGACTATTATTAAAGAAAACTCTTAAGTTTTCCTCAAGAAGAAAGAAAATGATTTCAGAGAGAAAGCTAAAAACACATGTAGGAATGAAGAGCAGTGATTAATAAGTACATAGATGAATCTGAACTAACACTGACTTTAGAATTGACAAGGAGTGAATGGTTTTACATGGAGGCAGGATTAAAACCTAAGAGACAAGAATGTACAAGATGAGAGGAAAGACAGCAGGGTGTGGGGTTGAAAGAGTGGTCCCCCCTGGAGGAGTGTGACTGGAGACTCTCACCCTTCACATCTTCAAAGTCTGGACTACAAAGGACTATGACCTTCTGGGTCCAGAAAACCCAGGAGGGACTTGCAAGAGAGCCAGCCTAGTCCTGATCAAAAAGGAGGAAATACGGTCCCTGAGAACTGTAGTCATGCACCACCTGGGTGCTACATAGAACCTCAAGGCTTGAATTTAAAGTGTTTCTGTACTAAAACTCTCCTTAAAAACTGGACAGAATTGGGTGCATTTCCTCTCTCTAGACCTCAAAGAATACCCACCCACATTTTAAAGAAAAGAGCGCTTCCCATAAAATACTAATCAAGGACACAACAAAACAAGTCACCATCAGTGAGGCACATAGAAAAAAAAAAATTGCAGATTCAGACCTGAAAATCTTCAGACTTTGTCATTTAAAAACAAGTCTGTGGACTGTGTTTAAAAAAAAAAATACAAGTTTGAGAATCTCTGCAGTACACAGAAAGCTTTACTATGTGACTTTGCAAACTTGAAAAAGATTCAGAGAGAACTCATAGAAATTTAAAGTACAATAATCAATATGATAAATACAAGGGACAAAATTAGCACATTATTGGATGCAGCTGAGGAGAGGATTAGTAAACTGGAAGAAAACTCAGAAGAAATTATGCAGAATGTACCACAGAGAAACAGAGAAAATATGAGAGACTGATACACGAATATTAAGCACTCTGTAAAGAGACTACCTTTCACCTAAGACGGAGGAAAAACCTGTAAAAGAATAAACAAGCCTAGTTTATTCAAAGGAAGACAAGTTAGCCAACTTAGTAACAATAAAAATCAAAGACAGTTGATAGTGGAATGAAATCTTCGATGTGTTGAGGGGGAAATGGCAATCTAGAATTCTAGAACACTATAATCAGAAAATATGTCTTTCAAGAAGGAGGGGATAAAAAGACATTTCAAATAAACAAACAAGACACGACGGAAAATTTTCCACCAGTAGATCCTCATTATGGGAAACTTTAAGGGGAAAAGAAAAATAATCCCAGATGAAAGACTGAAACCTCAAGGATTAAAGATAATAAATGTGGGTAAGGTAAACAAATGGACCAAATTATTGTAACTGTACTATGGGTTAAAAAAGATAGAAATAATATACATGACAACAGAATATTACTGTGTATGTACTTTGTAAGATACTATCAAAACATACAAAGAAAATTTTAATAGAGCCTCAGTGAAATAAATACACATTCACAGGGGAAGAGTCTAAGACACTTCTCTCAGCCGCAGGTAAAGAGAGCAGGGCACATCAGAAAGTATATAGGTTTGTACAACAGAATTAATAAACTTAATGAACATATATAGAGCGTACTGCCCAACAACAATAGAATATGCTTTTTCCCATATTACCCCCAAAAACTGACCACATGCTAGACCACGGAGCAAGGGCTGAACCACAGAGGGCAAGTTCTTCGCTACAATGAAGCTACAAAATAATAACCAAAGGTGACTGGAAATCCCTGTATGTTTGGAAATTAATACACTTTTGAATAATCCATGGGTTTTAAACATCACAAGGGAAAGCAATAACAAATATTACATAATAAATAAACCTTGTGAGATTCCGAGAATGCAATATAGGGAGGGGGAAATATCACCTTATATGTCTGTATTAGAAAAAGAAAAGCTAAAAATGTGTGAGTTAACTGTTTGTCTCAGGACATTGAGAAAAGAACATAAAAATAACTTCACCAAAAATATCAGGAGAAAATAATATGAATAGACCACAGATTGATAGAAGAAAAAGAACCATTTACTAGAGCAGATAAATGCATTGATTATTTGAAAAAACTAATATTACTGCCAACACTCTGGTAAGACTCATAAAAATAAAGATAGAGGCATATATAGACAGTATCAAATTGAGAGTAGGGACATCACTATGGACCCTACAGATATGGAAAAGCTAATAAGAGGATCTTATTCTTAAAATCCAATAATTTTTACAAATAAACTTGAAAATCCCAAAAACTTACCAAAACATAAAAAGAAGTATTAAGCCTGTCTGTAATCATTAAAGAAATTGAATCATTAATGAGATTTTTGTTGCTGTTGCCTCAAGAAAACTCCAGGTCTAGATAGCTTCACTGGAAACCTGAATTGAACTAGGAATAGGTAAGATGTCACACGCTGGAAAATCATCCAGCAATAAAAAGGACCCAACAAAATACAAATCAAAACCCCACACCAGTCAGAATGACTGAAATTAACAAGCTGGGAAACACCAAATGTTGGCGAGGATCCAGAGAAAGGGGAACCCTCTTACACTGCTGGTGGGAACGCAAGCTGGTGCAGCCGCTCTGGAAAACAGTATGGAGGTTCCTCAAAAAAGTTGAAAATAGAGCTACCCTATGATCCAGCAATTGCACTACTGGGTATTTTCCCCAAAGATACAAACGTAGTGATCCGAAGGGACACACACACCCCGATGTTCATGGCAGCAGTGTCCACAATAGCCAAACTATGGGAAGAGCCCAGACGTCCTTCAACAGATGAACGGACAAAAAGATGTAGTGTATATACATACAATGAAATATCATGCAGCCAACAAAAAATGAAATCTTGCCATTTGCAACAATGTGGATGGAACTAGAGGGCCTTGTAAGTCAGTCAGAGAAAGACAATCATATGATCTTGCTCATATGTAGAGCTTAAGAAACAAAACAGAAGGGATGCCTGGGTGGCTCAGCTGGTTAAACGGCTGCTTTCGGCTCAGGTCATGATCCTGGAGACCCGGGATCGAGCCCCACATCGGGCTCCCTGCTCGGCGGGAGGCCTGCTTCTCTCTCTCTCTCACTCCCCCTGATTGTGTTCCCTCTCTAGCTGTGTTTCTCTCTGTCAAATAAATAAAATCTTAAAAAAAAAAAAAAGAAACAAAACAGAAGAGCAAAGGGGAAGGGAGGGGAAAATAAAATAAGACGAAATCAGAGAGGGGCACAAACCATAGGAGACTCTGAACGCTAGAAAACAAACCGAGGGTTGCTGAAGGGAGGCGGGCGGGGGAATGGGTAACGGGGGATGGACCCTGCGAAGGCACAGGACGGAGTGAGCACCGGGCGTTATGTGCGACTGAGGAGTCGCTGACGGCTACCTCGGAAACTCTAACGTAGCTCCGAAACATTCTATGTAAATTAATTGAATTTCAATAAAATTTTAAAAGGACCCAACAATAACAGGTCTTGAATGCAACTCACAAATATAATTCCGAGCAAAATTTTGAGCAAAAGCAGAACAAAAGCGTATTGCAATAAGATTGAACTGATTTCAAATTTAAAATTCCCAAATCTGCGGTAATGAGCTGGGAACCAGCCACTTTGCGAGCGGGAGGGCAGACCACTCCCCCGCGGCCAGGACCTCAGTAAGGAGTTCCTCCTCCTTCTGAACAACCATGCCAGTAACCCCGGGGCCCCAGCCTCCCAGGACGCTGCACTGCGTTCGGACCCTTCCTCCTTCATGCCTCACCATGTGGTCACGGCCTGGTATAAAGTTCCCAAGCCACCAGGGCCTCATTTCTCAGCCCCTGGGAAGCCTCTCGGCTTTGGTGGCTCTGGGAGCCGCTGAGAATAATGAAGAAACTTCCAAGACAGAGCCTGGGAATTTCGCCACATCCCCTTCTACAAAAACCTCCCATTTGGCATTCCTGACAAATAAAGTCCCTCTTTCTAGCTTCCACTTAGTGAAAGAAAGGAACAGCTCTGCCATCAATATCTGGGAAGTATCAGGCCTCACGGGGTTAAAGACACCAAGCGCTCCAGAGGTACTTGTGAGCAGACTTTCTGATTATAAATTGGGCTTTTCTCTGCTTGGTTATCTAATGGGGAAGTCCCACGTTCTTAGCAGATTTTTGAGGGGAAAAAAACACTCTGTTGCCAAGAAGTTTTCCAAAGTTGCTATTTTTGTAGGACCTATAAAAATGCAGTGCTATTCACTCTCCCTGCAGACGCTGCAGAAGCATTTACCTCCCGGTCCCTATTTCCAGGGCCTGGTTGCCATCTGGGCCTCACACAGATGTTTGGGCAGGACACGAACCCTCCGAACACAAGTCTTTGTTCATTGTACTAAACAAAAGCAGCCCTGTTAATCTCAGCTTCATTCAGGATCGACTTTGGGGGGGTGGGGAGAGAATCAATATTTGCTAAGAGGGGAAGAACAGAATCAGTAGGGGGAAAACAATTATTTGCTGGCTTTTCAGAGAATATTACAAATAATGATGGTTCAAACCATAAAAAACTGTTCAAAGAATTGCCTGACATGAGCCCTTTAATCTGGGTTCAGTTTACCCTCTGGTTCATTCTTTCTATGAAGAACTTGAATCCATGAGAATTTTTGTAGGAATACAAACTAATTGCTATGCAAATACCAACCTCTGGTGCAGAATGCTTTCAGCTGGAAAGGCTCCCAGAGCTCATTGCAACACGCTGGCATTGGCAAGAGGGCAGAAGATGTCTGCCACATAGGATAGGCAGAGTTTAGACGCGTCCCGGCCTGGGGGCAGAGTGGGTCTCACACTTGCAGACGTCAGGCATTCGGGAAAATGAGCCAATCCTGGCAGACTCGTTCAAGGTCAGCAGAGAAAAATGTATCCTTTTCCCTCTACGGCCCTATGGATCGTTCTTCCTTGAACCGTTGTCAAAGCGTCGCCATGGTGGAAGGTCAGGTCACTGGGTGAGCAGATGCGATCATTTATAAATAGATTATCACTCGTCAGAAATCATTTTCTCCCCGGAACGAAGGGATCTTTAAGTCCAAATGTGAGTCATTTTATTAACCTGGGGATTGGGGTTGGATTTCACAAAGCCAGATGACTGCGTGTTTCCAGGCATCAGCCCCTCGAGGGTACGGAGACCGAGGGCTCCGGAAACAAGGAGGAGCAGGTTCCTGACGGGAGGTCTCCTTGCGACTTCAGCCAAAGGCCCCCCGGAAACAGAGCTGGTCCCGGCACCCACATTACGGATTTCTCCTGCGTGAAGTTATTTGCCCAACACAACCTGGGATGGGGAGGCGGTGAGAGCCACCGACCCCATTTGACAGATGGGGAAATGGAGGCAGCTCTCCCAGACGGCAGGGAAAGGGCTTTCCTGATGCAGCACCCCGAGGGGATCTCAACCCCCCCCCTTCCCTGTTCTCATCCTTTAAGGAGCCGTCCCCTGTGTCTTCTGGGCTGAGTCTTGCTCTGTTTCTCCACGTGGGTGGTTCCCTCCAGGGAATTCAGGAATCCACACGCTGGTATCCGGGATATCTCCTCCTAGTGTGTTCTTTTTCACAATGGACCGGGTTTAAACACAGAGCTTGTAGGTGGAGCCCGGGCCGGGGCCCAGCCCATGCAGCCGCAGGCGTCGGCGTCTGGGCTTCCCTGAATGGGAACGGACTAGCCCACTCTCCCCGAGGATGAGCCGTCAGCAGGCAAACCTGTATTTCCTGTCTGCTGAATCGGGACTCCACCTGGGCTCCCAGCAAACCTGGGTGGCCGCCAGCCGGCCTCTCCTCAGAGAGAGGCGTGCAACCCCAGCCCCTGGCCACTCCGAGTCCACGGGGCAGCTGCTGTGGGCCGAGGACTCAGGGACACGGGAAGGAGGAGGGCTGGTGCCCCTGCTGAGTCGGTCCAGCCGGGGAGGCCAGCTCTGCGTGCGGGGGGGGGGGGACCCAGAGGTCGCGGGTGGTGCAGACGGTGCCCAGAGCGGCAGCCGCTGGAGCAGGAAGAGCTGGCCGTGGGTTGTGGCCTTGAAGGACGGCGGGCAAGAGGCCTCCAGACCACGAGGGCAGCGGGAAGGGCACCATGTCCGCCCGAGGAGAAGAGCACGGGGACCAGAGGCTTCAGTTAGGGAAGGAGGACACAGCAGACCCAGCAAAGTGAAGACAGGGACACCTGTGATGGGCCCCTGGGACCCGCCAGCACGCCACGTGAGAACAAGCCACAGGGCGAGGGGGGGACAGGAGCCCAGGAATGATGTGGGGCTGTCGCCATAGACAATTCTGGGAACAGAGCGACTGAGAGCTAGGGCCGCCCCTGGAAGCTCTTCCTGGCGATGGAGGAGCATGCACAGCCAGACGTGCAGACCGCAGAACAGCAGCAGAAGGGGAGCAGGTGAAGAGACAGGCCGAGGGCTCGGGGAGGAATTCCTCCGAAGCAGCCCAGCCAGGGCCCCCTGCAAAGCGCGGAGCCGAGGACCGCCTCCCAACAGGGGCGCCAGAAAGAGCCCCCCCTTTGGCCATAGACTCAACGCAACAACCCGTGCGCTCCTTCCATCCCACGGAAGCTTCCCGGGGCCGCTGCAGCGCGGTCGGGTCGGAGCCGCTGGCCCCATGTCCGCACACATCCAGCCTCTAAAACGGGAGGAGCCCGTGCAACGGCGTGCTGCAGCCCTGGCGCCCCGTCCTCGGTGTCCGGTGCTGGTCCCGAGCCAGCCCGGGCTGTCAGGCGCAGACTGTGTGTCTTCCCAGCTCTGCTTTGTCACCTTCAGCCGCTCAAGCAGCCACCAGCGGAGTGCTTACACCAGCGACCCCAGCAGGTGGCCTCCATCAGGGCTTGTCCCCTCCCTTTGCAGAGAGCAGGGGGTGAAGCCCCTCCCAGCATGCCGCGGGTCCGGGGCAGAAGCCCTGGGTGGCCAAAGCATCAGTCGGGCCCCGCCGCGAGGTGCTGTCCAGCGCTCTGGGCCCCACGGCGCCTGCTGTCGGGCTCGGGCTCCTGCGTCCTCACCCTGTGTTCGGCCACCGTCTCCGCGGCCATCCACAGTCCTCCAGGAGACCCCAACACTGCACGCCCCGAGCGCTCACGGTGGGCAGGAGCTGAGGGGGGAGGTGTGCACATGTGCGAGCTCACTGCCCCCAGCCCCCCGGGGGGCGGGGCCCTCCTCGCGCTGTCCCCCACCCCATGGCGCGGGAACTGGACGCTCTCGGAGGACACATGCACTGGCCCACCATCGAGAGCACCAAATCTGGCTCATCCAAAATAAAGGTTAATCCGAGTTGGCTTGTTCGCGGCGCGGTGGAACCCACTGCACGGGGCCCACTGCCAGGTTTAGGGTTCTACCCACATGCAGCATTTCCCCCTTTCATGAGGTTGAACCCCCTGGGCTGGCGGGGCCGGAGAACCCGGGATTACAGCTCGTGGAAGATAAGCAACACAAGGGTCCTCTTGATGTGGGCTAGAGACACACGGGATGCAGCAGGACCAGCCCCGCGGCCCTAGTGCTGCCCGGCAGGAAGAGAGAGCTCCCTTCACAGGTTTTCCATCTTGCACAGAGGTGCCTCTTTGCCTCCAAGACCTAATTTGACGGGTGGAAGGCGTGGGCTCCCCAACGCTGGGGCTCCATTTGCTCCTGTGTGAGGCGGGACAAGACCCTTGTCCTCCAGGACCACGGGGAAGCGAGGAGAAGGTCTGCAGGTGCTCCTGTCCCTAAACATTCCAAGAACTCCAGGAAGCTGCTGGGAGGGGAACTGGGATGACATCTTATGGCAGCCCACGGAAGCTTCCAGCTGTTCCAAACAGAAACACAGTGATCAAGGGCTGTTCTGCATTTCAGGTCGTTGGGGACACTCACGCAGAGGCCCAGATCGGGTTTGCCCGACTCCCAGCGGCGGCTGTCCTTCGAGCAGGCTCAGCATCCAGACTCGGCAGCTACACGGCCGCACTTGCCGTGTAGACACGCAGAAGGGAGGTGCCAGCAGGTGAGGCCCGGGCAGCGCGTGGGCCTGCGGGAGGGCAGGCCCCAGAAGCACAGCGTGTGCACTCGGAGGCCACCGCCTGCCCTGTGAGCGCGGCTTCCTGCTCCTGGGAACACCGGCCCCGCCAGTATTTTCACAGCTGCAGGAAGACCTTTCCACGTGAGTCTTTAAAAATAGGCTGTCGTGTCCCCCAAGGGCGGGAATCCAGGTACCGTCCACACCTTGTTTCAAACAGAAGAAGCTCACGGGCACCTTCTGCTTGTCGGGGCCTCTTCGGCCACTTTGTGCGAGCGAAGTCCCCATCCACTCCCAGGGCTGGACGGAGCCCCAGTCTGCGGGGAGTCTGCCGGGGGTGGGGGAGGGCAAGGCCCCGGCCGGCCTTCAACAGCTCAGCCTCGGGGGGCCTGCCAACCTGCCCCCGACCCCCCGGGCCAGCTGTCGCCCTGTGCTGCGCCCCCCCCCCCCACCCGGGCATCCGAGGCCAGAGCCCAGCCCACAGCGGACGCACGAGGAACTCACGCCCCATCCTGCAGCAGGGCCATATGCAGACAAGACCTACCTCCGTGTGAGAAGTGGGGGTCAGAAATCAAAGACAGCACGGGGCAGCCCCCCCAGCCCAGGGGACGCCAGACAGCAGGTGACCGCCTTTGCGAGAGGACCCTTGCTCATGCTCCCCTCTGCCTTCTCCCAGAGCCGGGCCCCTCGCGCACAGTCAGGCGAGGGGTGTGGGCACGTGGAGAGCATTCGCTAGGCGGTTCAGTCATTTTCCAGAGCAGCCGCGTTGGGACCAGGGCAGTGCCCCGGGGAAGGTGCTTCCCCAGCCCCCGTCATCTGCCCTGAACGCTGGCTGCCAGCTCCTGGGGGGCGGGGGGGCAGGGATCACACAGGAGGAGACCAAGGTGTCTGTTCGTGAGCTCCTAAGTTCAGGGGGCTCCATCCCGGGGTGTGGGGCCAGCAAGGGGATGGGGTCTTGGAGCCCACTGCTCTGGGTTTTTCTCCCCCTGCCAAGAACTGTCCTGATCTCCCCACCTGGCTGGCTCCCGTCCCGTGGGCATTGGGCAAGCCTGGCACCTCCCTCCCAGGAGAGGGCGGCCTAGGTCAACAACGTAGGAGGCACCTGCCCTTGTTTCCATGGCGGCGGGGTGAGGAGAGTGGCCCCGCAAGCTGCCTCCCTCCCTACAGGACTCCCCCGGAGAGCAGCCTGGAACAGTGCTGGGGCTCACGTCCTGCCCTGGGGTTTCCAGGCTGGACACTGGGGGAGGCTTACTTGCTACCCCCGTGTCTCAGTTTCCCTCTCTGTACAGTGGGGTGATGATCTATGGGACATGTACCAATCCCTACTACAAGCCGTGCTACTCTTGCTTTGCAACAGCTTTCTTAAACAGGGACATTTTCAAGGGACAGCAGGCCATAGGGGGGCCCCTGTGGGGCAGCGTCCTCTTGCCATCAGGGCCTCGCGGCCACCGCCACGGCTCTCATTCGCCGGCCTGTGCACAGCAGAGCGGAGCTTTCCTCAGAGGCGGCCAAGCACGGAGATGCGACCTCCGAACAGCAGGACTGCAGGCAAGCTCCAGCTGCGGGGGAGAGCCCGGGGCCGCGGGTGTCACGGTGGCTGGTGCCCTGACGCCTTCCCAGCCCTCGTTCAGCAGCAGCCTGGAAAAGCTCGAGCCAGGAAGCGCCATGGCTCCTGGAGCCCCGCTCATGGCGCTCGATCTCTACACGTGGGTGCTGCACACATTTGCACACACACCTACTCGGATATGCATCCCTTTATTTTGAAGATTTATTGATTATATTTTAGAGAGTGTGCACGTGCGCATACCAGAGCGTGAGTGGGGGGAGGGGCCGAGAGACAGACCCTCCAGCAGACTCCCCCCTGAGCACGGGGTCCAGCACCCGCTCCATCTCACAGCCTTGAGACCACACCCTGAGCCAAAACCAGGAGCCAGACGCTTAACTGACTGTGCTGCCGTGTCTGTATGGTTCGAAAATTTAACGTTAAGGTTTTTTCGCGGGTTCTCAGGTGGGGAGTACAACTCTTGACCTCCAGGTCATGAGTTTGAGCCCCGTGTTGAGCATAGAAATTATTTAAAAATAACGTCTTTAATAAAAAAACGAAAATTGAGGGGCGCCTGGGTGGCTCAGTTGGTTGGATGACTGCCTTCGGCTCAGGTCATGATCCCGGAGACCAGGGATCGAGCCCCACATCGGGCTCTCTGATCGGCAGGAAGCCTGCTTCTCCCTCTCTCACTCCCTCTGCTTGTGTTCCCTCTCTGGCTGTGTTTCTCTCTGTCAAATAAATAAAAATATTTTTTAAAAAAAAGAAAATTGAATTAACAGTTAAGGTATAAATTAAAATCATGGAATTAACAATAAGTGTGTTCACTACAATGTTACTAGTCATTTTAAAACTCTGAGAAATAATCCAATGACCAATAGCAGGGAGTTGACTAGGTCATGGCGAACCACACAATGGGATACTGGGCACCCACTGCAAGTTATAAGGCCGGAAAGTGAGAATCCCATGACAACAGCTTCTCAGTACATGTGTAGCCAGGAGAAGCGGCTGTGATATATGTAGCATACATGAGTGACAGAGGGTGGGGGGTGGACAAGCCAGCAAGTAGGCACAGGTAGGAGGGGGAGGACAGAGATAAGGTGGGGGGACAGTGATCA
>PITA01016534.1:0-46252 GCA_004023965.1 Spilogale gracilis
AAAAAAAAAAAAAAAAAAAAAAAAACCTACACAATAAAATAAATAAATAAATGAATGAATGAATGAATGAATAAATAAATAAATAAATAAATAAATAAATAAATAAACAAACGTATATATATGTAAGTATGTACATTAAATATATAGTTTACAATTGTTATTTGAAAATCTTCAGGACAATTTTGTTGAGTTTTTGGCTGCCCAACTTTATTCTTTTTTTAAAGATGTATTTATTTATTTTAGAGAGAGGGAGAGAGAGAGAGAAAGTGGGGAGGGGCAGAGGGGGAGAGAGAATCCCAACATGGGGCTTGATCTCACAACCCTGAGATCATGACCTGAGCTGAAATCAAGAGTTGGACACTTAACCAATTGAGCTACCCAGGTGACCCCCACATTTTATTCTTAGATTTAAAAATTAAGTTCCTTATGAAAAGAGAATGTTAAATAATTGGGTAAGTTTCTTCTACACTCCAACATTCATTTGTGAAGTTTGAGATTTTATATTTTTGATGTTGTCCAACAAATTGAACTACATATGGCTTCCAATGACTCATTTATAAAACAGCTGATTTGATACTCCCAATGTATGGAAGCTGGCCAGTGTTGCAATATAGGAAACAATTCAATTCTAAACATGGCTCACTGAGATTTCTATATTAAAAAGCTACTGTTGTCCTTTAGAAAACATTGAAATGAATTTAGTGGCTGGGAAGACTGCCAGGCAAACAGAAATACAAATCAAATTCCTTTAAAACATAGAATTACAACATCAAAGTAAGCATAATTGCCACTCTTCATATCCTTGTCCTGCTGGCCACTTCAACTCTGTCCGGACAAAGAATCTAAGATTTTATAGTGAATCTTAGTTCACTATAAGATTCACTTTATAGTGAATCTTATAGTTTGCCTAGTGGCAAACTAGGCTGAATTTTGGCTTTAGCAAATTCATATTTCTAATACTGTTATCTGCAAAATTAAATATCCTTCTTTACATTACATTTTTAGTTATACAAAAATATATTATTAATAATATCTCTTATGTTATCAATGTATATGCACATTTATGTCAACAAACATGTATAAATATTTCAAATAATAATAAAATTAAAAAGCAATGGTCTACTCAGTAGTGAAAATTTAAATACAGTGAAATTAAAATTAGAATAATGTTAAAGAGGCCCCTCTTGACCAATAGTTTTAACCTGGGCAGAAACATAGAAACATACTTAAGAGAAAGATGTATCAAAAAGAAAAAGAAAAAGAAAAAGATATATCAATATTGGAAAAAAGAAAAAATATTTATTAACATTAAAATAATACACTTAACTGTAAGAAAATTATTGAAATTTATTAGATAATTTTTAAGTTTGGGGTAACAAAATAGATAAATAAAAATCCAATAGCTTCTTTTTTTTAAGATTGTATTTATTTATTTGACAGAGAGAAACACAGCTAGAGAGGGAACAGAAGCAGGAGGAGTGAGAGAGGAAGCAGGCTTCCCCCCGGAACAGGGGGCCTAATGCAGGGCTGGATCCCGGGATTCCAGGATCATGACCTGAGCGGAAGGCAGACACTTAATGACTGAGCCACTCAGGCGTCCCAAAAATCCAGTAGCTTTGATATAAAATAAAAACATTTGAAAATAAATGTCAAAGGTGATCCATTCCTATGAATTTGGCAATATTCACAAGTGCTAAGTACCTTTCGATTTATTTTGGATTGATTTCTATTGCTTCATACACAGTGTATAATTTTGTTTTCTAGGTTTTGCTTTATTTTTGTATTAGAATAAAATAATATTATATCATTGTAATGACAAATGTGTAACAAAAAGTCATAGTATCTTCCATAGTTATTTCATTATTGGAGCATTCAGGATATCTTTAACTATGTTTTCATTTCATATTGATATTAATTTTTTTATTCCATTTTTCTTTAACTTCATATTCTAAAATAATTCTGTGAATGTTTTTGATCAAAACCAGTATGTCTATAGAAGAAAAAAAAAAAGCATTTCTCTCCTAATACCTCCTCCAAACAATTTACAGTTTCCTTATGGATTAGTTGTTCCAAAATTTGTAAGATAAAATTCAATGGAAAATGATCTTTTAAAATCTCTGGTATAATACAACCTTTAGAATATTTTTAACTCTGGAAATCATGCACAGTTTTCTAATAGTGATAATAATTAAGTTTACTATATTGTTCATTATTGCTACATGATTTGTAAAGTATTAAGGGTCATTACCTCATTTAATTTAAATAATGAGCATATGAGGCATTCTCCCTAATTTTGTGGCCAAGAAAACAAGTTTAGACTGGATGAATCACTGTAGTAGCAATGCAGAACTAGAAAGAGTAGAGTCAGGACTCAGATCTAAGAAATTTCTGGTGGAATCTTTCTTTTTTTTTTTTTTTAAATAGTAAAATCCTCCCAAAATAGTTGCTTAAAAAATTGTTTATATTCGCACTTACTATTGTTTTTGACTGGTAATGGGCCATTAGTTGTCATATTTCATTTTGTTAGAAAGCAAGGATTTGAATCCATCCTAAACACCCCGATTGATGTGTGCTTCCTTTATAGCACTGCACTGCATATCAGGCTTGACCAGAAGGCTCTGTATTTTGAGTTCCATAGTAATTATTTTTTCCCATTAGTCTCATGAATTATTTCAAAACCTATAGCCTAGTATCATGCTAATTAAAGTAATTACATATTTTACTTTTTATATTATGCTCAGAGATTATTGTGTCATGTAAATTGTGCTGACTTAATACATTTATTAAAAATTTTTTATACTCCTTCAAGTTTCTGGCCCATGGATAACTTTTACTAAGTCAATAGTCAATAGTTAAAAGAAGTGTATGTTTAAATTATGATTACACTACATCTGTATAGACTGTTCTTCAAAATCTTAAATAAATCTAGGGTATACATTCTCTTTCATCATTATTTAAAAAAATGTTTTAAATATTTGGGACATGTACTGATTTAAGCAGTTTTCATTTCCATTCTCCAGGTTTTTTGTTTTGTTTTGTTTTGTTTTTTATTGGAAGAACAGGTACTCAAAATGTAACTTCTATATAGCATACGCCTTTAAAAGAAAGTATGGATTTTATAAAGCATTCAGTTGTGTGTGAGAACACAAATGGGAAATGTCTCTGATCAAAATTAATTCAGTCGCATAACAGCCAATTTGTAACCAGGACCATAAATAACTGCTGACACTAAGTTTGGATGGGACATAATTCATCAGATAAAAAGTAGAGGTCACGATGCATGTAAGACAGCTCTTTGTAACACTGAATTTGGTTGCAAAATAATTTAACTGGGACTTTTGAAGCAATTAATTCATTAAAGGTTGCCATTTTTCAGCCAAAACAAGACATTTCTCTCTCTACAAATAAGAAGCAAACTATTAAATTCTCCAAGTATTTTACAGTTTATAATTTAAAAATTTAGTGAGACAGATACAAACTAATCATGTCAAACAAGTTCTTACATAGTTTTTTAAAACTTAAATTAGGCACAAATAAGGGCGCCTGGGTGGCTCAGTTGGTTAAGCGACTGCCTTCAGCTCACGTCATGATCCTGGAGACCCGGGGTCGAGTCCCACATCGGGCTTCCTGCTCGGTGGGAAGCCTGCTTCTCCCTCTCTCACTCCCCCTGCTTGTGTTCCCTCTCTAGCTGTGTTTCTCTCTGTCAAATAAATAAAATCTTAAAAAAAAAAAAAAATTAGGCACAAATATATAAGATAGGCCACTATTCCTACAGACCCCATGGCGAACAAAGAAAAGTTTGAAGATCCAGAGGTTTTGGTAAATGTGTCCTTTGGGTTTAGAAAATCAATTTTAGAAAAGTGAAGGGTTAACATAAAAAAATATATCTTTATTTTAATTTAATGTATACATATTTCTTTGTCATAGAAAATTTGCTATATTAGTCATTTCTAATGTCAAATGTCTCAATGTTATCAGTTATTATATTTCTTGGGATGTCCATTTGCAAAATGTACACTGTGTATATAAGTCTCAAATATTATAGCATTATTTTAGTGACTTCTAAAATTTGAGTTTTAAAATTTAATAATTGCAACTAAGTTTCCTGTCACATGCTTTCTTATAAAATTGAATAATAATAATAATATAAACTAATAAGTATAAGGCTATTCCTTAAATGACATTTACTTTGAATTATGAAAACAAATTACTTAGAGAAATTAAAATAAGATCAATTATTTCTAAACTTTTGTCTTTCAAGAGCTATTTTTTTCTTTCTATAGGTATTAACAAGTACTTATTGATCCAGTTATTGATCTAAGTGGCAGGATACAACTGTGAATTTCATAGGCAAGAGTCTCTTGTTATGGAACTTCTAACTAGAAAAAAAAAATACACATATTAAGTACAGGATTAAACTAAATGTTTGCATACTAGTGGCAAATGCTATTAAGGGAATAAAGAGAGATACATGATAGTGACACATGTGGTTATAAGAGTGGAGTTATTTTTGAATAAGTGATCAAGCCTGATGTATCTGTGAAGATAATAATCGAAGTGAAATTCAAGATAGGAAAGTAGCTAACTCTCACAAAAACAAGGGAAAATAATTCATGTGGAGAAAGGAGTAATTCCAAAGATTCAGAAGAGAGAAATAACTTGTGGGATCAAGGATAATAAAGGAGGCCAGTGTGGCTAGAGGGAAATGAACAAGGGGATCAGTCATAGAAATGGAAATATGGAGGTGGGAGGAGACTGATCAGTTAGGATCTTTTGGGTTATAATGTCCTCCTTTTGCATTGTTTTCTCCTCCTCCTCCTTCTTCTTCTTTAAAGATTTTATCTATCTATTATCATCTATCTATCTATCTATCATCTATCTATCATCTATCTATCTATCTATCTATCTATCTATCTATCTATCTATCTATCTATCATCATCATCATCATCATCATCATCTATCATCTATCATCTATCATCTATCTATTATCTATCTATCTATCTATCTATCTATCTATCTATCTATCTATCATCTATCTATCTACCTATTTATTTGACAGAGTGAGAGAGAGAGAAAGCCCAAGCAGGGTAAATGAGAGAGGGAGAAGTGGGCTCCCTATTCAGCGAGGAGCAGGGTGCAGGGCTCAATCCCAGGACCCCCGCATCACCACCTGAGCTGAAGGCAGATAGATGCTTAACCAGCTGAGCCACCCAGGCACTCCAGCACTGTTTTCTTCTTCAGGTTAACTGTGATAGTGAATGTGAATGCTAAGATTCCTTCACTTTTGGGAAGAACTGATGCCAGACTGAAGAAACCCACTTCAGTTATATAAAGATCACACTGTGCACACACACTATCAGCAGCAAAAACTCTTCCAAAAGACAGTTGTCTCAGACTCTAATTAATACATGACCCTAGACATAATTAGATGCTATATAATTTGCATCTTTTAATGTAGCATAAGATACAATAAAATTTATTTTTAATGTTATAATATGATTAAAGACCTGCATAAGGACTATGCCACATATCTCCTTCCTCAGAAAGTTATTCAAACAGTAAAATGTTGAGTTCTGAACAACATACAGGATGGTATTTTAAATAAGGTAGATTTCATTGAAAATAAGTTGCAAAACTGTTCATTGTATTAGTGTAGTAGATTTGTTATTTCACTTAGCATATGATATAAAAATTATCTTACTAAAATTAAGAATTTATATTTACAAAGTAGTAAAAACAATGAAAACAAAAGATATGTTGATGGTATTTTTGTAACTCCATATTTTCAAATAACATAATATTTTATTCCACAAGACCTATATCAGTTATTAATGAGTGGAGTTGTATATAAAACAAAATCGTAAATATCATTGCTTAATCAAAATATGTAGTCCAAAATACGTAGTCCAGGATTAGAACAATAGTTCCAATGTTATTATGTCTTTTCCAGTAAAATAAAACTAAAAAAGATAATAATTGATATCATTCAAAAAGAACAGAATAAACCATTTCTCACACTAATTATTTCTTTTTTTTTTTTTTTTTTTTTACACTAATTATTTCTTAGTAGAATGGTTTGAAGTGGTCCTCACATTCATAAAATGTCTAAAAATATATGTATTAACAAATCTCAGAAAGTATGGGAAAATAAGCCTAACATTGACTACTTAGACACAAAGTGACCCATTTCATTATGATGCAGCATAATTCATACTTAAAACATTTTTTTGTTGAAACATAATTGACATCACATTTAATTTTTTTTCCATCTACCAGTTCAATATGAAATGTGCCAAATAGGTTGTCCTTTATTAAGTTATATAAAAATATACCTATTAGCCAGACCACTTATGATTTTTAAATTTTCTATTAACATAAATTCCAAATATTTATGAAAATCTATACACTTCTCTCAATTTTCTTTGTGAACAGCATGCAAACTGTAAGATACATGTGTTATTTATAATATAAATATATCATAATTCAGTACTATACAAATGTAGTGCTACTGTTCTCTTGATTGTAATGAGGAGAAGAAAGATTTCCTTTTTGTTAGAATGTAGTATATATTGAGTAGCTTGGAGATAAACAATAAGAAAAGTTACTTTAAGTACCAATTGTTATTGAAGAACAGGAAATAGAAAATATGAGCAAACATTACAGTTCTGAATAGAGATACACTGCTATTATTCGGAATTCCAAAGTCCGTTTAATAGTCTATGGACACCTTCCAATGGCACCAAATTTCCCACTTCAGAGCTTCGGTGTTAGGAAGACTCATAAAATGATGGAAATCAAAATGGTTGAGGTAATTTTAAGCACAAAAAGGTACTTGATTTTTTATTTACTTGTAACACATGGTTTCAAGAACATAAAAACTACTCGCTAGGTGTGTTTCCTTTCTCAACATTGAATTAAAATATAAATATTTCATCTGTAACTTTTTCTCTTTCATTTGAATTAGCTGCATGTTCATCTTAAACTCATTTGTTCTTTTATTTTAATGATAGTCTATCAGTACTTATTTTTCTTCCTCTCCTGACATATTTTCACTACTCTGTACTTTCCCAGAGAATATCAAGTCAATGCTCTGAGGATATGCCCTTTTGTCTGCTTACAGAGCTGGGTCTCTTTTTTCATCTTAGAATTCCTTCATCTACCATAAAAATGGAGTGAAAAGACTGTACTCTCATTTTAAATACAAAACTATTACTATCCTTTAGGAACTTCTTCCTCCCTTATTTCTTGATCCATTTAGGTATACTTATGATAGTTTTCTTAACATTTTTTTCTTCTTTCTTCAGTTTCCTTTATGATGGAAGGTGGTGGTGAGCACTTTTGTATATTTGCTGTCTGCAGAATCCTTCTTATCTGATGGTAAAAATTGGTCTTTTATTATGCTGAAGAAATTGATTGCCTCTACCACATTTAAAAGAGCAGCAACAATAATTTTGGTTTAAGGGTACTGACAGTTTTGAAATTTAAGTGAAACCTCATAATATTCTTTTATTCTGGCTCTTTTTTCTGTAGGGCAAAAAATTAAAATTTCTTCTATATTTTATACCACTCTCAGTTCTTTACTGTTTTTTCTTCTTGGTTCATTTTCTCCCATTTTTTTAAATTTTAGGGGCCAAATTCAAACATATACTGAAACATACCAGATGTACAAGACAGGGGGAATAACACCATGTTGAATGTTCACTATACTATTACAGTGAAACTAAACAAAACCACTCTCACTGGTTAAATATTTACCTGCCTCTAAATATTTACTTAGTGGAATATATTTATATTATATTATATTATTATATATTACATTATATTATATTTTTATATAATATTATACATTTATATATATTTTATTCTGCATTTTAACCTTCATATAAGTGCATATAAGGTAATTTTAAATTATGTAATAAAATTGTTTTAATTATATATATAATATATATACTTTCCAATAGTTCATACATGAAACAGAATTTTTATCACTATTGTATAAAATAGTTACAGTATGGTTTTCAATTGATTTTATATTATCACTTTTTCTTTGGTTTGTATATGAGATTACTATTTTTCCTTGGTTTGTGTAAAGAGAATGTAAATTAATTTACTATTTTATATTATTATTCTCATTTTTCTTTTTGTAAATTGTCCCAATATATTTATACACATTTAAACTAAATTCTAAAATCTATAAATTATTTCTTCTAATAATATAATCCTTTATAAGAGGGCTTCAATAAGGTTGATTTTTTACTTTCTAAGCTCTGGGACCAAAGTCAGATTTACTTGAACAATGTTTATGCTGTGCCCACACCATCTAGTCTCTGGGCTGGATTCTTATATATTTACTTTTGCTTAATAATATTCAGTGGATGTATTTTCTCTTTAAATAATTTATTTAAGTAGCTGCAGATTATTAAATAAACTAATTATTCTTGTTTTTATGGTAATATTATTAGAAACACTTTTAAAAATAAGGTTTAATTACATATGAAATAATTTTTTAAGACAATTCTATTGTATAATTTCATTTTTTGGTTGGGTTTCCCAAATATCCCTTTACTGTAATATTTTATTTTCTAAGTTACTAACAGGAAAGGGACAAAGAAAGAACTTCATGGCTTTTTACTTTGGCTTTAATTTTCTTCTAGAACTTCTAGCCCAGATATGATTGATTCATTAATTTACTATATAATATCTATGAAGTAATGTTTTGGGCAGTTACTTAAAGTCACTGTGCTCTATTCTTAATCTAATGAAATGGGGAAAACAATAATAACCCCCATATTCAGGTGAAATACTGATTAACCGAGCTAATCACATTGCACGAACTCAGTAAGTGGTAATTATTACAATTTTTAACAGAATAAATATTTCAAACTTAGAAAACACAAATTATCTAAAATGCTTAAGAAAAATGTCTGGCATGCATTAAGTAGGCAGTTTAAATTAGTTATTTATTAGTAAAGGGAGTAATAGTATTTATTTCACAGCATTGGAATTACTTTGTGTGGAGTAACGACAACACAAAATGGAAGGATAAGAAGTTAGACAAGACTATATAAGTTCAGGTAGTATTTTGTTCTCAGTCTTATCCTATGAGAGCTCTGGAACATAGACTGAGCTGGAGATTTTATCCTGATTGCACTCACCCGTATCCACCAGGGAAGCTTAGTCGTAGTTCCCTGAATCTGTCATTAGCTAGCAGCCAGCCTGCCAAGGGAATGGAAGAATCAGTAGAAGACAAAATGTACAGGCAACTCATGGCAGGTGGCTTGACTTACCAAGAGCAAGCCTTCTAAGAAGGTATTAGCTATTAGAAGTAACACCCGTAATGACTGAGAGAAGAACTCACTCAACTGGTAAGTGGAAGCCTGAGGAACTGGACTGGGCACCAAGAGAATCTACTTTAGGAATTTTTGGCTCTCTCCCCACAAGTCTCTGATAAACTCAATGTAAAGTCTTGGTCTTCTTATGGTATTTTAATTATTATGCCATTAATTTGAAGTGCCATATATATTGTATTGTCTCAATATATTGAGTTGAAGAAAATAAGAGCAAAACATATAAATAAATGCCACTACCAATTAATGAGAAAAATGATGAAAGATAAGAGATTGTGTTCAAAAGCTTAGGGCAAAAACTCTTGTTTTAAAACTCAAGAAGACAGGGATGGTCTTCAGAAAAATATGTGTGACCTCTGGGAATTATATAAATAGTTGCTTCTAAATATGAGTGCATATTCTCTTAGAAATAGAACTATAATCTAAAATTGTTCTGTAACAGAAAATGTTAGATAATCCCTGATGTAGAGCTTGAAAATGGTTATGGTTATGTTATCATGGACACTTCACCTAGCTTAATTGTGATTAATATTTGTCTACAAGAATAAGGGGATAAAATAGAACTAATTGCAAAATAACTTGATTGGAAGACTTCTAATACCTCATTTTAACTGCTTGTCTCTAAAATTATAATTAAGCAGCACTATAGTACAGTAATTCTGAATTTAAAGTGTGATTCTCCTGATTGTATTTCTCTTTTTCATGATTTTGGTATTATTATTAATGCTGAGGTCTTATGTTTTGACTGTGCAGGTGCCCAGGAAGTTGTAACTGGATAGTATTAGGACTAGACTGGAAAAACAGGGAGGAAAATTACCATTATTAAAATTTTACTCAATTTATTTCTAAAGTTACCAGTCATTTCTAATTGTCATTCATTTATAATTCATTCATGAAGATTTTTTCCATTGAATAGGCAGTGCAGAATAGAGTATACAATAGTATAGTACAGTATAATAAGGGGTAAAGAGTAAGTGTCCGTGCCTCCTGCTTTATCTGCATACAATGGTGAACAATAGTTATTCCTCTCAGAGGCTTCTTATAAAGTTTAAAGGAGTTAATAACTCTAAAGTGATTCAACAGAACCTAGCACACAGGAATATTCAATAATTATTAGCCATTTACCATATATAGATTCTCAATGAGTGCTATTATCATAATCCTATTTAAAGAAGAAAATTTAATGAAAACAGTAAATTGAAGATAGAAGATTATCAAAATTAACCCCTTTAATTTGTGGAATTGCTTATAAAAACCTTAAGGCATGAGGGGGCTATCATCAATGTTGTAAATTCTGCATTTATCTACTTAGAGTGAAGTATGCTTTTCTGAAAGATGTTCATTAGCATCATTGCCCCATTTGATTATCAGCAATAGGAATTAACAATTGCCTAAATAGCAATATGAATCACTGGAGATGTCCATCATTACTAATGATAATATAATTCATTATAAATAGTGATTTTAGATTTGGATATTAATTATAAAGGTGCTTGGTCATCTTCCAATAATTAGAGTTAAATATTCTGAAAATGAAACAATGGTGTTCTTCAAATCATATCTGAATTATTTGATTGTAATTATATTTATCACTTGTTAAAGGCAAGAAAGTGCTTTTCTTTTTTTTTTTTAAGATTTTATTTATTTATTTGACAGAGAGAAACACATCTAGAGAGGTAACACAAGCAGGGGGAGTGAGAGAGGGAGAAGCAGGCTTCCCGCCGAGCAGGAAGCCCGATGTGGGGTTCAATCCCGGGTCTCCAGGATCATGACCTGAGCTGAAGGCAGTCACCCAACCAACTGAGCCACCCAGGCGCCCCAAGAAAGTGCTTTTCTAATATAATATAGATTTATCCTGGGTTCATTCACTCAGAATACTTAGAATATTACAGAAAATAAAAATAAATAAAGGAAAACATTACTTAGCAAGAAAATTGGCTTAATCTAAAAAAAGAAACCATATATTTATTTTGAAGAGTCTATTTATTTGAGAGAAAGAAAAAGCATGAGAGATGGGGGTGGAATATGAAGGGGGAGAGGCAGAGGGAGAGGGAGAGGGAGAGGCAGACTCCCTGTTGAGCAGGGAGTCCAACCCAGGGCCATGAAACTGAATCCCAGGACCCTGAGATCATGACCTGAGCCAAAGGCAGATGTTTAACCAACTGAGCCACACATGAACCTCCCAAAACCATATTTTTTTAGTCTTCATAAAAAAATAAGGGGTACCTGGGTGGCTCAGTCATTGAGCTTCTGCCTTTGACTCAGGTCATGATCCCAGAGTCCTGGGATCAAGCCCCACATTGGGCTCCCTATTCAGTGGGAGGCCTGCTTCTCCCTCTTTCACTCCCCCTGCTTGTGTTCCCTCTCTCATTGTGTTTCTTTCTGTCAGATAAATAAATAAAATCTTTTAAAAAAATTAAGATGAAAGTATTAAGTGGAATATAGACTTTAAATACGTCCTCAGAATTGACTTAGGAGAAGACTGTTTATGAATACAGTCAGGGATGATCATTTTGTTTTCATTAAATCAGTTGAGCCTCAAAAATACATATTGTTCTTGATTGCTACCATATAATGTGTAACATAATTAAAAAGTGAAAATCTACTTAATATAGAGATAATTTCAACCTTATAATTATATTTTTTTAATATTGTTCTTTCTGATAAAAGGATAAGCACTCTAGAGTTATTTTATTTTATTTTATATTTATTTATTTGACAGAGAGAAACATAGCTAGAGAGGGAACACAAGCTGGGGAAGGGAGAGAGGGAGAAGCAGGTTTCCTGCTGAGCAGGGAGATGAATGCAGAGCTCTAATCCAGGACCAGAGGATCAAGATCTGAAGGGAAGGTAGTTGCTTAATGACTGAGCCACCCAGTGCCCCTATCTAGAGTTTTAAAACCAGGAAGTTCATTTATGTTCCAAATATTTGAATATATTTTTCTGAATTTGCATTCTCATAATGATAGATGATTATGTTCTGAAATTTACTGTTATTAGTTTTTGATCTATACATCTTTATGAATATACAGCCTTATATATCTTTTTTTTTAAGGTCTTTTGTACAATTTCATACTTTTTCTGTTATTATGAATATCAGATATCAGCTGTCTCTTGGATTTTTGAAGGGGGAGACCAAGAATGAGATGGTTTATTTGGGGAACAACTCTTCCCTCAGGAATTAGTTACATTGCCCTATCAAGACAGATGTACAGCAGCACATTTCCTCCAGGGAGGCTGACTTGTAGTACTCCTAAGTGCACCATTCACATTGTACTCTGAAGTTTTTCTCTGAAAAAGCATTCACATAGAATACAATGAAAATGATGCTCACTGAGGTTGTTTAAGAAGTACAGTTGATCTAACTTTATTTATTCTCATCATAATTCCTATATGTCAACTCATATATAATAATGCTATAGTTTTTCTAATTATTCTCATGCTGAAACGACAATATAAAATATATAATATAGTCATGATTAGTATCCAAAGGCATTCATTAAAAACAGTTCTATACCTGAGTTTATACTTACATTTAAATCTGAATCTGTATTTTACAAGTCCTAGAATATTCTAAAGCAAAAAGATACATTTTTTATTGCCACTGTTATCTTACACTTACATAAATATGCCCGTCCACATCCCATATTACAAATATTTATATTGAAACAATTATTTTTTTAAAGATTTTGTTTATTTACTTGACAGAGAGAGAGATCACAAGTAGGCAGAGAGGCAGGCAGAGAGAGAGGAAGAAGCAGCCTCCCTGCTGAGCAGAGAGCCTGATGCAGGCCTCAATCCGGGGACCCTGAGATCATGACCTGAGCTGAAGGCAGAGGCTTTAACCTACTGAGCCACCCAGGTGCCTGAAACAATTATTTTTAAATCAAGCAGTTTATCTCCCTTGTATATGTTCTACAAATTTAGTTTGTAGTATATTTAAAAAAAAACCTCTTTAGTTTTAAATTGCACTAAGAAAAAAAGAATAATCTTGAATTCTGTTATAACATATACAGCAATTAGCAGCAGAGTGTTGGGTACCATCTTTTCAGTATAATAGAGCCAGGATGTCCCTTTCTAAAAAGTAAAGTATTACCAGCCACACCTTGTGGACCTCCAATGAACCTTGACTTGGTGATTGGCAGTAATTTCAGGGAGGCCTGGCAGAATACAGTGTGTGTCTGAAAGGCCTATACCCCTGATGCCAAGATGGTTACACTCACCCTTGCATCCAACCTGGGAAAATAGAAATGGAGGGGAAATCTTGAGATGGCAGGAACAGCCAGAAGAGGGAGTCAGAACTTTGAAATGACTAAACATTTGCTAAATGAGACTCAAAATCAGTGTACTGAGTTAAAGCTCAGGCTTAACCCATGGTAAGCAGACCTGAGAACCCAAAAGCAAGAAGAGATTAGTAACAGACAACAAGAAATGTAGGTTTTATTGTACATATAATTCATAGTGCACATCTAATTCAGATCAACCTATCTATGTACTAGCTCACAGAAGATTGTGCAGCTTCGTGGCAGACGTAACTAACTACAAACATTTGGTACACAGATGTTTTTAAATAGATGCAACATGCCATGTATTGTTCCAGTCACTGAGGATAAACTGAATAAAAATCAGTATTATTCCGGGGCGCCTGAGTGGCTCAGTTGGTTAAGCGACTGCCTTCAGCTCAGGTCATGATCCCGGAGACCCGGGATCGGGCCCCACATCGGGCCCCCCATCGGGCCCCACATCGGGCTCCCTGCTCAGCAGGAAGCCTGCTTCTCCCTCTCTCACTCCCCCTGCTGGTGTTCCCTCTCTGGCTGTGTTTCTCTCTGTTAAATAAATAAATAAAATCTTTAAAAAAAAATTTAAAAAAAAATCAGTATTATTCCTACCCTTATGAAAATCACACTTTTAGGGTGAGAAGACAGGTATTAACAAAAAAATCATGATAGTAAATTCAAAATTAAAACAGATAATTTTCTTTTAAAAGGAGGGGTGGGGAAGGGAACAAAGAACTATACGATTTTTAACAAAAGGGCATGCCTTAAACTGGGAAGGAGGAGCTGGAGTAGACATAAAATACTCTGACCTGTGACTTGTGACCTGAACCCTAAAGGTAGCACGGAGTTAATTCATGTGGTTTGGAGGGGAGAGAATCTACTCTTTGCTTTCTTACCTAGTAGAAAATTTAGAAAATCCAAAGCTAGGGGGAAATGGTTTCCAAATTCCCCATTCATATCTTTTGATTGTTAAAACTCTGCTTTTCTTAATACTACGTTTTTGAGAAATACATGTCTCTAATCTAGTTTGAATTGGTGAAGAAAGGATGAAAAAAGAAAGATTAAAACCTTTGACCTTCATAATACAGTCTTAAGGAAAGTATAAAGGCAAGACACAAACTGGTGAAATTCATTGTTGAAACACAAATCTCAAAAAGACTTGTATGCAAAATAAATTCTAAAAAAAATCTTAAAATTAATTTTAAAAGGATTCACTTTTTAAATGGGTAAAAATGTTTGCATTATTCACCAAAAGATTTATAAATGGTGAAGAGCTATTTTAAAGATGCTCAAAATCATTGTTATTAAAGAAATGAAAATTAAAACCACACTAAGATGCCACTCTACAACTATTTGAATGGCTAGAATTAAAGACTGATGATGCCAAATGAGAATATGAAACAGTAATTTTCACAAATTGCTGTTAGTAATACAAAATGACATAGCACTTTGGAAGTTAGTGTTTCCGTTCTTTTTTCTTTTATAAAGATAAATACTTGGACACCTGGGTGGCTCAGTTGGTTAAGCGACTGCCTCTGACTCGGGTCATGATCCCGGAGTCCTGGGATCAAGCCCCACATCTGGCTCCCTGCTCAGCGGGAAGCCTGCTTCTCCCTCTCTCATTTCCCCTGCTTGTGTTCCCTCTCTAGCTGTGTTTCCCTCTGTCAAATAAATAAATAAATTCTTTTTTAAAAAAAGATAAATACTTACCATACAATGCAGAAATCCCACATCCCACTCATGCATATTTATCTTAAACAATTAATTGATTAATCAATATAGTTATAATAATATATATGATTTCTTTTCAATGAATTATATTAATTTCAGAAATCATTTTATAGGTATTTACCCTTAATTTTATGTGAACTTCAACATTATTACAAATTTTTTTTAAAGATTTTATTTATGTGCTCCATATGAAGCTTAATTTTTTTTCTTTTGTTTGTTAAAAAACAATAAAATATGACTTTCTGGGAAATGGAAGAAAAGTCTTTAGGGTACTAAAAGGATAATGATTATTTAACCCTTCTAAGTTAAGCCCACAACTCATGTTGGATTTCATTAACTTGGGTAATTACAGAGTAGAGGCGAGGGAGTAGTAGTCTGTCCACTTAGTATCTGAACTCTAGTCAAAGTGCACCTTGCTTATTGGTCAGCCCCCATGACATGATGGTAGTGTGCTATTTTGATCATCCTTACAGAAAGAAGTTGTGTATTTACTAGATGCAAGATTTTGGGCTGATCTTGATAAGAACAGGAAAGCCCTTGTGGAACAATTTCAACTTTCTAATATATCAGAGCACTTTAAGAGTTACTAGAAAAATTGGAAAGAATATAAAATAAGAAATGATTCTAGGTGTGCCTGGGTGGCTCAGTCATTAAGTGTCCGCCTTTGGCTCAGGTCATGATCCCGGAGACCCGGGATCGAGTCCCACATCAGGCTCCCTGCTCAGCGGCAAGCCTGTTTCTCCCTCTCTCACTCCCTCTGCTTGTGTTCCCTCTCTGGCTGTGTTTCTCTCTGTCAAATAAATAAATAAAGTCTTTTAAAAAATGATTCTAATAAGCTGTTGTGGGGTCCTAAGCTGAGTTGACATGAGAGAAAATGATGAAATGTGAATCTGAAATGAGGAGAAGGACAGATTTGGTAGGGAGAAGCTATGAATTTCTTTTCCTCCAAGAAGAGAATTTGGACATTCTAGAGAGGATGAAACATTCCTTAATCTTGAATAGGAATAAGAAGCTGTGGGGGATCAAAGCTGAGTTATAGTCAAAAAAGTTAAGAATTTATACCAAACAATGGCAATAAGGCTGAAATATTTAGTGATAAGACTGAAAAATAAATGATAGATGATAGATAAATAGATGATAGATAGATGATAGATGATAAAGCTTCACACCAGGAAGCAATGTTCCATAGGAGTTACAAGGTTGTGTGAATATTACTCCAAAAGTGAGAAGCAAAAACATTCTGGAGTGGATATGCATCATGAAGACTGGTTGCCATGCCAGTACATCATGCTGCATATATGAATTGATTATCTATTTAAACAGAAGGGATACCTATGAGGACAGTTAAATGTATTTTCCATCATGCAAATAGATTTTCTTGTTTTTCTTTTTATCTCTAGTGACTAACACAAAATCAACATTCGTTTTGGTTGGCTTTCTTGCAGTGTTTTTCTTTTTTTTCTTTTTCTTTTTTTTTTTTTAAGATTTAATTATTTGACAGAGAGAAACACAGCCAGGGAGGGAACACGAGCAGGGGGAGTGAGAGAGGGAGAAGCAGGCTTCCCACCAAGCAGGGAGCCCGATGTGGGACTCAATCCATGGTCTCCGGGATCATGACCTGAGCCGAAGGCAGTTGCTTAACCAAGTGAGCCACCCAGGCTCCCCTCTTGCAGTGTTTTTCTACATTAAAAAAATCCATTTAGGAACCCTTTAATGCATTTAATCAGCAGCATTTGGTATATGATGTACATTAATGTTAGATTTAATACAAGATTAACTAATAATGACCAAAACTATTCTAGAGTGATGTAGATACAATTTCTTAAAAACACAATGAAATTTTACATAACATGTGATATAATGAAGTATGACAAAGTTCTAATATTTATTTTAATTATTCTTTAAAAAGAAATAAAGAATATTCTTTCCATATATGGCTAGAAAAGATGGATTTTTTTCAACTGCCTCTATGCAAGCCACACAGTCTAGATTAGAGGGGTTAGTTTCTTGTAGTGTATCTTTTTTAATAACTTGCTAAGAATTCTCAATATCTTCACCTACAATTGTACCTAGGTTTCTTTTTTTTTTTTTAATATTTTATTTATTTGACAGAGAGAAACACAGCCAGAGAGGGAACACAAGCAGAGGGAGTGAGAGAGGGAGAAGCAGGCTTCCCGCCGAGCAGGGAGCCCGATGTGGGACTCGATCCCAGGTCTCCAGGATCATGACCTGAGCTGAAGGCAGTCACTCAACCAACTGAGCCACCCAGGCGCCCCTGTATCTAGGTTTCTAATGAAATTACTAAATTCCTGCTAATCCTATTTCCTTAGCTCTAGATCAACCTTTTTTTTCCTGTAAAAGTAGTATCATGTAATAGTAAAGACCACAGGCTCAGAAGCTGAATGCCTCATTTTAAGACTGGACTTCTGCTTTTACTAGCTCTGTGACCTTGGTAAAGTTTTTTTTTTTTAACAATTCACTTTATTCATCTGTATAAAGGAGATAGTAAAGGGATCTATTTTATAGATCACTTTGAGTCTTACATGGGTTTATACAATATGAAACATGAAAGTTCCTGGCATATATTAAATTCTATGTAATGCAAACTACATTTATTATTACAACCACTGAATATACATATAAATGTCACTCTTGATCTTCAAAGAACATTCTGCAAAACTTCAGCTGTGTAATATCCTTTAAGATATCTGTTCCATACTACTTAATGATGTGTCATATGTGTCATTTCTTGGACTAATAGACAGTGATGGTAAGGGTGCAAAGTCAAGTTTAAGTTCCTGGTTGCATGACTATAATTTACAGATTATCCAGCACTGAATAGAACACACTAGTACTGCAGTAACTACTGTTTCATTGGGTAAAATGTGCTGCTATTCTATTTCCTTTCCATTCCCAATCTCTCTTGCCCACAAGTTCTGGAAGGCAGTGTATGCATACAATACAAACCTAACAAATAAACTCTTTATTGCTGGCTTGGGTTTCCATGTCAAATTCTGATATCATAATCTGTTGGGTTTGGGTAGACCACAAGGGGAGTCTCTGCCATCTAAATTTAAGCAGAACTAACTGGCTTAGAATCCAACAAATTGAAGGTGGTTTTTTTTGTTTTTTGTTTTTTGTTTTTTTTTTTTCCCTTTATCTACTCCAACCTCAAATAAAATTGTAGCTCTTAAATGGTGGAAGCCAAAGGAAGCCAGGGAAACCATAGTAACCCATAATAAGAAATGAGAACAGAAACTGGAAAGACAGAACAAAAGAGTGTTTGCCTAAGGACTAGAGCACAGCAGATTGGAGCAGTGAGAGGGTGCTACATTATTGAATTGAAGAATAAAAGCTCTGCAGTTAGACTCTTTGGATTCAAACACACAGAATATATGACTTTGTTTAGGTTACCTAATCATTTTCAGACTTGATTTTTTACTTGTGAAATTGAAATAATTAAAGTAGCTACCTCATTGGGTTTATGTAGGTTTATAGATTTTTTTTTGTTTATAAACATTTTAAGTTAATATAAGGGGTATTATGATGCAGCTTTCTATTATATTACTAACATAAAAGTGCTTCATAACTATATTAGCCATTATGAATTCAGTCTCCAGATCTCTTTCATGTTCTATGGAAATAAGAGTAATGGAAAAACAGATATGACTTGTGTTCTCAGAGGATTTAGTTCTTGTTCATTTTAACCTGTGTAGAGCTCATTAAGGGAAGACACAAAAAGAAGCCACCAAAGATGAAGAGGGATGCTGATGAACCAGAACATCATTTATGTACTCAAGATTTCTTGAGTATCTCCACCATGTAGGTGTTGGAATTCAGTCAGGAAAATAAACCAAAAAATCCTGCTGTCATGGAGCATAGATTTCAGTGCAACATAAATAAAATATCAAATAAGTAAAATATAATGGGTGCTAGGCAGTAGGAGTGCTAAGAGAAAGACAAGGCAAAGAAAAGAAACAATATGTCAGGCAAAGTATGCCACGGTCAGCAGAGTAGCTGAGAAAGTCCTCCCTGAAACATGACATTCGAAGAACTTGGGAAGTAAAATGAGACATAAATGGGGCCAGATCAAAGAAGGTCTAAAAGACTGTCAGAAAGATTTTGGCTTTATCCTTAATATGATGGAAGAAATTACTGAGAGAATTAGAGGTTCAATATGTTCTGACACACCTTTTAGAAAGGTCATCCTGGGGCACCTGGGTGGCTCAGTCAGTTAAGCATCTGACTTTGGCTCAGCTCATGATCTCAGAGTCCTGGGATTGAATTATGGAGAATAATTTGGTTGGGGTAAAGGGACCAGAAGGGAGACATGCTGGATAAATATTGTAACAATCTAGGTGAGAAACAATGTTGACTAAGACCAGGGTGGTGTCAGTAAAAAATCCTGTGTGAGAACATTATGGATATATGTTTTAGAAATCTACCAGATAGGATCTCTGAGAAATTAAAGAAGAGTTAGAAAGGACCTCTTTAAGGATAAGTTTGTCATTTATTGAATTAGGGAAACCTGAACAAAGAGAAGATGGTTTATGGGAGAGCTGTATGAGATGGGCACTGATAAGGAGGATGGGGATAAGAAATACAGACATCATATTTACCCCAGGAGGAAACATGCTTTGTGTACTTTCCCTTCCGGAGTTGTATAAACTTCTGTACGGATGGCCAGGTTTTGCGTTTGAACCACAGTTAAAAATTTTAGCTAAAGAAAGCTTTGATGCAGCTTTAAAAAGGAAAAGTAGAACTTCATAATTTGAAAGGTCTCAAGAGAGCAATCATGCCCCTAGCTCTATAGTCTTGTCACTTTATTGATCTTGAATTTATCTAGTAATTAATTCAAGAAATAAATTTGGAATGCCTTCTTTGTTGTAGGGAGTGGGGAAAAATTTACATATGTGATAAACAAAACAACTATGGTCCCTGCCTTCATTTGAGTTTACATAGCTCACTGGGGATATGTATGTGCTATATGTATTTCTGTGTAAGTCATTAATTGATTTTAGATCAAGAAATTTTGCGATCTTATTGTGTTAGGATGCATCAGCATGTCACCAGATTAAATGTTCAGAAGCAGTCGTTATCATAAGTGATTAGCTATGTGGATGTGTACAATGGGACATCTTAAGAATAGATTTTGAAAGGGTAGCAGAAAAACGATTTTTCACAGAAAATGAGGAACATAATGTTACATTCACAAATTTGCCTTATAGCATTCATCATTAATCTAAAGATTTATGAACACACTTTATGAGGTCCATCCACCAAATAGTAGCTTAGGATCACTTAAGGATGAGCCAACATAAATAATATTCATAAGATAGCAATAATTTGTTTAAAAATGTTTTATTGGAATTTAAAGATCAAAAAAATTCAATTTAGGAAACAGTGTTATTTCTGTTTTTTTTTTTTTAATAGTTATAGGCTCAGTGTAGTTTGAAATGTATTTACTAATACAAGTTTTTAAATTAATGGCACAAGTTGAAACAGCATTCATAACAAAACAAGCTAAAGCAAAAAGCTTGGTCTGTTGTATTAAATTTTGTGTTATTGTGTGTGACAGTTTATTTATAGATTTGTTTTATAGACATCCTTATGTGAATATTTTAAAAGCAGTTAATATTAAAAGTATACAAAAATAGTGTACACTTATACATGTAAATAAGTATGCATTTAGACATATGCATTTATACATATATATAATTAAATATACATGTGTATGTGCTCTATAAATTATCAAGAAAAAAACTAATAGATTTTTTCTTAAACTTAATTTTATGCTAATAATTTAGACACATTCACTGATTATGTTAAGGCATAACATTTATATATTGTCTTTCTTGAAGTCACTTGGAAGATGTAAAAACTCTCTCTATATCAATATTTTTAAGAGGTTGTGTTAAAATAATATGTACGTGTAACTATACATGTAACTACATATATAACAATATGTATGTAGTTATATATATTTCGCTCAGTCTTACCTTATGGAAATGTTGTATTTGACTTTTCATAAGTTGCTGCCAGATTTACACAGCTCTCCTTTTTCTGAGTCCATTTACTATAGGAATAATGTACTTTGTGAAGTAGAAATTTTCTTGGTTGCACCATCTAGGAATACCTCTTTATTTGAGAATATTTAGTAAATGACTCACATTATACTGTGAGTCTTGGAACGGGTGGGCGTTATAAATCACCCTGCATCATTGAAATTTCAAGACAAGATAATCACTTTTTAGCCCCTCTTACACTAGTACATGAGCATCTGAAATTAAGCAGGTGAATTTGACCCAACCTTTGAATTAGGAGGCAGTGATACAAAATCTAAGTGGTTTATGGAGAATTGCTCTTGGTGTCAGCCACTCAACAGAATCCAGTTTAGAGAAGCATAGTGGCAATAATACTAGTCATATCCATACCAGTAACATGCATGCAGCACTTTATGGTATGTCTGGTTTTCATTTGCCTGTGCAGTAGGTTTTCCAAATATAACCATGACAATATGTCCATCTTATATGCACTTCTAGAATGTGACTTAGACATTCTGCTCTCAGTGAGGGCTCCTGGCTTGGGTATAACCAACAGAATGGGATAGAAGGAAGGCTGTGTGATTTCTGAGGCCAGACCATAAATAGTGATGCTGCTTTCTGCCTGATCCAATGGGATTCTGACTTTGGAAGCATTCTGTCACCACATAAGCAGGCCAAACCTTCTGAGGCCACCAAGCTGTGAGCAAGCCCAATTAGCTAACATGGGAAGACCAGACCACATGAAGCTATACACAGAATGACTCGAGACTGCTTTGAAAGAAAGAGATGCCTGGCTAGCTTCTCCAGCTTCCCCCACTTCAAGATTCAACCACTGCCTGGTTGTAACTACGTGAGAGTCACTGAGCCAGACATCTGAGTTGTACTTGGATTCCTGACCCACTGTGAGATAAAGTAAAATTATTCTTTTTATTTTAACCCTCTGTGTTTTGGAGTACTTTGTTATCCAGTGATGGTTAAAAGAATGGTTTTCAACGAAAGAAAGAAAGAAAGAAAGAAAGAAAGAAAGAAAGAAAGAAAGAAAGAAAGAAAGAAGAAATTAAAGAACTGCTTAATTAAAAGTACAAATTAAAAAATATATATATATCTCACATGCTTCCACTTCCAGACCTTATCTAGTTTGTGATGAAATTGCCTGTGAGGAGTCTTAGTGGTTCTTTGTTACTCCTCTCTGATGCTTATACTGTACACCCTAAAATAGATGTAGTTCTAACTTGATATGCTTCTGAACTATTCCTCTTCCTTCACAAATCCCTGATGTTGAACCTCAGATGATTCTCATGGGAAGAGAGATGCAATTTTATTTTACTTACCGGGATCACCAACGTTTCTCTCCCAGTATCTTAACCTTTACTTTAATTACCAGAGAATTATTTCCAGTTTCCCTTGAACCTCCATCTTTCTTTTGACTCCTACCTTTTTATGGCATACTGAGTATTATGAGCATGTTACATTTGATAAATTTCAAATACAGTGTTTTGGTGAAGGAAGACTGGATTTTTCTCATCTGGATGTTTTCCTCTGCAAAAGTAGATGTCTTTGTCTCACTGAGCAAACAGAACTCTTACAACCAAGGAACTGGGTATATGGTCTGGGATAAAGTAGCACTGTTATTATCTAGGGTACCCCATTGTGTTTGCTTGTCTTCACATGAGTTCCCCAAGGTCCCACCAGCTTTTCTTGTCTATAATATTTTCTAGGCCATCCCAAAGGACATTTGATTTTTACACATATTTTAGTTCCCATTTTGCTATCCATCTCTAGGGCTGTGCCCTCATCTATGTGCTACACAAATATAGGAGAAGAGCCCTGTCCACCCTGGATGATTTCTAATGGTTTTCCTGTGATAAAGAAAGCTTTATCTTGTAACTAATAGTATGCTTTCCATTATTTAAAAAAAAAATGTTTGTATACCTTCGTTTTTCTCAATAGAGTCAGATATGTCAGAAACTGGAACTAAGTTTTAAATAATCTAGTAGCTTAGTTTGAGCTAATAAAAGTAGTGTATGCTACATATAAAGAATCTTCATAACATAGCAAATAGATTGCACTATTCTTGGGTAGACAATAAAGGAGATGCAGGAAATGTGAAAGATCAGTCTCCATGTGAGACTGTACATGGAAATAGAACAAATCATGGCCCGTGTGCTGTGTGCTGTCACTCAGGGATGTAGTCCCGAGTAAGTCAGGAGGCCCTTGGCAGTGCAATAGGCAAAAACTAAACTGAATCCATTCTGCCTTCTCAACTCTGCAGCTCCACGACCACCAGTCAGATCTCTACAAAAGACGATAGTGATAATCTTCACATCAAAAGTATCTCCTATGGAACCCATCACCCAGAGAAGCAGAGCTACTCTGTGCATGGATGTGGCAGAGTGCACAGGACCTCTCATGAAGCCAAATGTCATTGGAAACCCAGTCAGTCTTATTAGACTTAGAAATATAGTATTAGACTTAGAAATATAGTATTAGTCGTCTCCATTAAAGAGCAAAACAGAAAACAGCTGTTCATCTCTGTCCTAAATTCAATATCATTTTTATTTCCTACACTCTGGAGGTTATGTCAAAATTTTTCAGATACTTTTTATATCTCTATAAAATCTCTTTTCAATTGGTTTCTTTTCTTGTTTTATATAGTTACATTTACTTTCTAAAAAAGTGTGTCATAAATTAGTGTTTTTTATAAACAATAAAGATATGATGTCTAATTTTGACCCAAAGATTGAGACTCCTGAGGACAAAATTAAAAGAAAGTTATCATCGGTTGATTACTGTATTAAGCCCAGATATACAATGTTGGAAGTACCAAACTAAACCCAAATATTTTCTCATCACATCCTTCATGGAAATGATGCAAAAACTTACTGTTGGTAAGAGTTAAATACATTGAAATCTAGATGTCTTTGTATTTAGGAAAATTTTCATGTAATAACACAGAATTTTAATAGCACAAACATGAAAAATAGGATTTCCTTTTAAAATTAATCTGTTTAAAATAATTGTCTCAAATGGTTTTAAGAAGTAATTGACTTAAGAAAAGATATATCTAGAAAAAGTGAACAAGAAGAATATTTTTTATTATTTGTATTACATTCATAACAAATGACATTGATAAGACAGTAACGAGAATGATGTGAAAATTGGAAGAACATTCATGGTAATTCTAAGTGCCTTGAAAAGTTGATCTGAATTGCTTGCATCAAAGAGAAAATAGACTCCTTAATGATCACTTCTCTGACAACTAACAGTAACATCATTTTTAGCTATGACTGCTAAAATTAGATACCTTCCTCTTGGAAATATACATTCCCTGACAATAGCACAGGGTGACAGTCTTCACTTTATGATAAGAGGGAGAGAAATAATCCACTTTAAATGAGCAATTTATGTGATAAAGAAAAAAATGTTACTTAAGAAAGATTTGATGGCAGAATAACAAAAAATTGTGCCACACTAATTACGTTAGCAATATTTAGTGATGTGTTTGCTTTGATTTTAAATAGAGTATACAATTTTTAAGATATTCAGTTATTAGACCTGTTCATACCAGAAAAAGAGACTTTATTGTTGACAAAAGGGCTTTTAACAACTTGTTATAAAATTATGCTTACTTGAATAAACGACACCATAGAATGTATTTGTTAGAAGTGCAAACAAATGACTTTTAAACTGCTGCCTTAAGGCTGTTAGCTGTTGATAACTAAACTGGCAGGCTGATGCCACGATCATTTCCCTGGCCCTGCAAAGCTAGACTATGGGGCCTTGTCAGGCCATCCATCACAGCTTGTCACCTGAAGACATAAATAAAAATTCAGCATTTCCCCAGATCTATTAGAAGGCTGGTATGTCTATTTAGAGTCCCTGTGGCAAAATTATGGCTTAAATTCAGCTTTTTAAAATGTACACATTAGTACTAGTGCAGACATAGAGTCAACATTCATTTTGCACACTTAAAGAAATGTACTGAGAAAATTAGGTCCAAAGAAAGAGAGAAATAGCTACAAAAATATTAAGTTTAAGGCTTTTAATTTTATAAATCAGGGTAGCTTGACAGATCAATGTGTTAATGGGAAGGAATTGCAGCTATTATGCTCTATAAAATCACAAAAATATCACAAGGAAGAAAATCTTGTTCTTTTGAAATATGTTGTTAAAACATACGCTAAATACAAGTATGGATTAGAGAATTACTCTAGACAAAGGTCTATAAATTTTTCTCTGTAGGGCCACATAGTAAATATTTTAAGCTTTGAAAGCCACATGTGGTCTCTTTCATAGATTATTCTTTAGCCTTATTTCACATCTCTTAGAAACTATTTAAACACAGTTGTCTTAGCTCATCAATGGTATAAAAAAGGTAAAGGGTCCAGACCTAACCCAGGGGTCTGCAAAGTAGGAAAATAAACACATTCTTATATATATATAATGAAAAGGTACAATTTTTTCTTTTTTAAAGATTTTTTAAAAAATTATTTGACAGAGAAACACAACTAGAAAGGGAACACAAGCAGGGGCAGTGAGAGAGAGAGAAGCAGACTTCTTGCTGAGCAGGGAGCCTGATGTGGGGCTCAAACCCGGGACTCCAGGATCATGACCTGGGCTGAAGGCAGATGCTTAACTACTCAGTCACCCAGGCGCCCCCAAAGGTATAACTTTTTAATTTAAAAGACTTCATTCTTGCTCTTGCAGTGATTATTTTTCAAGTAACAAAGAATTCATAAAAATATGTCAAATTTTATGACATTGGAAAAGTAACTATTAGATATAATTCCTGGCATGTGATTGTATTTCCTATCAAATCAGCATTTCTATCTTTACTTACACATTTTGAAAAGGAGAATTTAATACAAGTTGGATGGTATTCCAGCTGTACTGTCACTTAAGATGATACTGAGAGTAGTCTTGAGACCAACTGCATTAAATTTAGCTCAATTCCAAAGGCAGCTGTTTGAAATAGTCCTGGACAGACTAGGACATGTGTATCTTGGTGTGAGGTTACAAATCATTCTTTTTCACATATGCCATTTTTACTACTAACATGAAAACAACAACAAAATGAACTTTGAATTTTTAATTTCCTTGGAGTGTGTGTGTGTGTGTGTGTGTGTGTGTTTGTGTAAGTGAATGTATACATTTATCACAGGTGCCTGAAAGGTAAAAAATGATCAGTCTTGTTAAATATTTTGGGGAGTGAGAAGAAATTATTGTTATAGAAAAAAGATTAAACTTTATGAGTTCTACAGGCAACAAAAGATGCAAAATTATGAGGGGTGGTGAAATTATGCTTGTTTCTGACATTATTAAAATTATTTTTGCTGGATTATATGCTGTTTAGAAATTTTTTTTAAACTAACAGAAATTGTGTCAACTAATGAAAAGTTATCACCTTCCAAAATAACATACTTGTTAATCTTCTGTTTCAGATGCCTAGGTTTTTAAACAATGTTTTTGTTATTCTTTGCACCAGCAAAAATGAAAGTACTTCAACAATTCTAAAGCTGTTTTTTACAATGCTATGACTACCTTTTTTGCTTTCATAAAATAAAAACAAAAATTAAGTACTTAAATATCATTGACATTTTGAACCAATAAGTTGCCTGCCAATTTCCAAATATTCAAGAGAGGGTTTTTTCATTAATAAATATTCTCTGTGCTCCAGACATTGTGAAGAAATTAAGAAATCCTAATGAATAAGGCTAGAAAAATGCATGCTAGAGGAGAAAACAAGCGTGACATAGTTTAGTTCTAACATTTGCTGGGCACAGATATACCGTGGATACGTTACATAAGTCCGTGATTTATTACTAAAACAACCTAGCAGTCAGGTTACAAACTGAGACTCAGGAGATTTAAACAGTAATTTTACTACCTAAAGTCAAATAAATAAGTAGTAAGTTGCAGTCAGGCTTTGAAGATAGGTTTGCCCTGAATCCAATGTTTAATTTTGTTTACTGATTTGTTTGTTGATCCAAGTATACACTCTAGCTATTTTTTTTTTTCAAACAGCAAAAGTTTAACTTGTAACAAAGTTCCTAGCTTTAAATATAAGTGACAATTATAATGGTCTAAGGTCTACTAAGATTATTCCTGGATTATATTCTTGTGACTAAAAGTTTCTTTTTCATTGAGAGTTTTGATTATTTTGTAAGTGTTGCCAACTTGCCATCTCTATCCTTATTTCATTATTCTTGTCTTCACTTAACTTCTGTGTTCCTCATTTTTTAAAATTTTAATTTGAGTATATATTGCCACTGAAATTATTAATACTCAGATTTTTTTAAGATTTATTTGAAAAAGAGAGAGCAAGGATAGGGATGGGGGACAAAAGAAGAGAGACTCTCAGGTAGACTCCATACTGAACACAGAGTCAGATGCAGGGTTGGATCTCAAGAGATCACGACTCGAGATGAAACCAAGAGCTACGGGTACTTAACTGACAGAACCACCAAGGTGCCCCAGATATTTTAAATTTTTATCTTGCCTTTTGATGTTATCTTTTTTTCTTCTTCCAAAATAGTTAAAAAAATTTCCAGTGTAGATTTTTTAAAGTAGTAATAAGTAAATGGAAAGGACTAGAAGAAAAAGTGGTAAAGTGGGAAAGGACTGGAAGAAAAAAAGTCACTTTATAACTTAAAACTTCAGCATATAGCTAGCAAAGGGGAGGACTTTGATAGGGCTCTGTGGTCTTGGTTGTCTTTTTTTCCTGTAGATTTAGCTACGAGGTAGTAGACTGCTGGGCCTTCCACCACTGGCAGACAGAGAGGCTAGGGCTGAGTGCAGGAAAGTCTTTGGTCTGATGGTATCATGATAAGTAGTCAGTTTTTTCCTCTTGACTTACAGGTTTCCAGATGATCAGTTCTACCTTATTCTCTACCTTAAATGAAGGAGTGTTTCGCATGCTTAAACCAAGAATGTGTCCTTTACATAATGAGACAAATGGTGGGTCTGACAAAATTGGATTCAGAATTTTTTTCCCTTAATATTACACGCAAATATATGCATACCTAAAAAGTGATTATTAAATGGCCAGCAAAATTTTACTAGAGGGGATTTTAAAAGAATAAGCACTTCTTTTGGTCAGTCACTAGAGTTAAATATTTCTGATTATTTGATAGGAGAAACCACTAATATCTACTTGGACATGTAGAATTTTAAGAATGCTTTAAACTCCTTATTATGGGGGTGCCTGGGTGGCTTAGTCATTAAGTGGCTGACTTTGGTTCAGGTCATGATCCCAGGGTCCTGGAATCGAGCCCCATGTTGGGCTTTGCTCAGCGGGGGACCTGCTTCTCCCTCTCCCACTCACCCTGCTTATGTTCCCTCTCTTGCTGTATCCCTGTCAAATAAATAAATAAAATCTTTTTTTAAAAAAAGAAAGCACTTGGCTTTCAAAAAATAAATAAATAAATTTTATGGCATAGTACCTGCCTAGGAGCAGGTGATGCCCTAATTTAAGTAGAGCACTTTGCATTGAGATATCCAAACAATTTCACTTATGGCATCGCCCTTGAAACTCCTTCATAGATAGTCTGGATGTACAAATGTACCAAGTTTCAGACTTGTGACTTGCCTAATGCCAAATGCTAGTATGTATTATCCAGTTAGGGCCACAACACATATCTCTAATTCTCAATGGAATTTTTCATTACACTACGCTGTCAAATAGGTATAAGATATAGTGGCATTGGGTTAATTATGGACTTCTCTCTGGAAGACATGGAGTTCAGGTAACTTTAAAGACCAACTTAATTTTGCCACAATGGTTTTAGCCCAAAACACAGGTATGAAGGAGGTGGGTAGCACAGTAGAACAATGAGTCAGGAAAAAAAAATCTCATTTTAAGCACTATCTATGAGTTACTTTATTGTATTATTTATATTGCTTGTAATGTTATTTTGATGTTTTACTATAATTTAAAATTTTAAATTTACTATATTTTAAAATTCTTATTTACCTAAAAGTTTATCAGTATCTGCTATTCCAAAAGTACTCATAGTTTCTCGAGATTAAATATAATCTTCCTTTTTTTGCTTTCTTGCAGATTCTACTCTTCTGGTGCCAAAATATGCTTAAACATAGCAGAATGTCTCTATAACCTGTAACAAATTTCCTAGCTTTAAATATAAGTGACTTTTTCTTAATTCAGAAATCACATTCAGCATGTCCTCCCCCCATCCTCTAATTGCATAAGGCACTCCCTGTTATTTCACATATTTTACATTTCATCATCTAATTTTTTTGGTTTATCATGACTCCCCTTATACTGAACCAAAACTGCTATATTCACTTAACTTTATAAAACTCCTGGAACAATGTTCTGCTCCTTTCTTAATGGGCACATTTCTATATTGTGGCATGGGAACCATTCTGGTCCCTGAACACAAATTCATATCAGGGGCCTCATCACTCAAACATCATGGCTAATCTTTTTTAAGATCACCACATAAAGTGCCCAGAAGTACAATAAATTATGGAAAAGGACATGTATGGAAACATCAATAACATTACAGAAAAGAAGAGGGGGAAGGAAGAAGAGAGAGAGATGAGAGATTAAGAGAGAGAGATTGAGAGATAGGGAAAGAACTGATCCAGAGAAAAACTATTCAAGACTTTACAGATGGATGAAATACACACAGACATAAAGAAAAGGTGTAGAAATATACTGAGGGTGAAAATAATGCTGCTAAATTTTTGAAGGGAATCTTAAATGCAGTGCATTTGTTCTGAGCTCAGCAATCCTCTCAGTGGGCACATCTCCACCATAAGATGTTATTTTCAAAGGCTTTCCTCTCCTAATTCTTCTTGGAGGATTGGTTTTCACAACACGTTTCAATAACAATAGGTTCAGTAGTTATCTCTAACTACTTGTAAGAGGTTTCATGGAAGTCATTCTACTTAAAGTTTCACTAAATCAGTAAGATTTAAAGAGGTCAATCCACATTCTTAGAGGGCCCACAAATATTATAATTTTTATTTATTTTCCCCGATGGTATATACCCAGATGGTATAACAAACTGGGACCCTACTTGAAGCAGGTCTAAATTAATTTTGTTAAGTCTTCCTATGCCCATCATGTAAAGTATATTAAACACCCCTCAGATTTCAGTTCATGCTCCAGGCTACCTCTTATCACAAAACATTGTAACCTCTTAGAGTAACAAGAATCATTCAATCATTAATTAATTTATTCACTTATTAATGGTGATGAATTTCTTTAATTTTTGTTTCTGCGGGAAACTCTTTATCTCCCCTTAAATTCTGAATGATAGCCTTGCTGGATAGAATATTCTTGGTTACAGATTTTTTTTTTTCTTTCAGCACTTTGAATGTAAGCCACTCCCCTCCAGTCTTCAAAGTTTCCATTAAAAAATCAACAGAACCTTATGGGGTTTTCTTTGGATGTAACTGCTTCCTTTTTCTCTTGCTACTTTAAAAATTCTCTATTACTACTTTTTTGCAATTTGATTTATGTGTCTTGGGTGTGGACTTTTTGGGCTGATTTTATTGGGAGCCCTGTGTCCCTTCTAGATTTGTTTCTTTCTCGAGATTTGGGACGTTTTCAGCTGTTATTTTTTTCAAATACATTTTTTGGCCCCTTTTCTCTATCCTCTTCTTCTAGGATTACTATAATGTGAATGTTGTTATGCTTCATGGTGTTGCTGAGTTTCCTTAATCTATTCTCATTTACTATTATTATTTTCTCTCACCTGTTCAGTTTGGTTGCTTTCTATTACTCTGTCCTCCAGATTCCTGATCCCGTCTTCCATTTCCTTTAGTCTACTGTTTATACTCTCTAGTGTATATTTAATCTCAGTTTTGATTTCTTCATCTCTGGTTCTTTTCTATATTTTTTTATCTCTTTGTTGAGGGTCTCACTGAGGTCCTCCACACTTTTCTCAAGCCCAGTGAGTTTCTTTACAATCATTATTTTAAACTCTCCATCAGGCATAATGCTTATCTCTGTCTCACTTAGCTCTCTTGCTATAATTTTTTTTTCTGTTCGTTTATCTGGGACATATTCTTCTGTCTCCTCATTTTGTCGAACTCTTTGTGTCTCTTTCTATGTGTTAGGAAACCCAGCTATGTCTCTTGCTCTTGAAGGTGCTGGCCTTATGATGAAAAGTTCTTGTAGTGCCCTGCAGTGCAGTATCCCCTCTTCACCAGAACCTGACACATAAGCATGTCTCCTGTGTGTGTTGTCTGCACCGTATTATTGTGGCTGAGCTCATTTGCATTCTGTGCAGTTAACTGAAATGGTTCTCTTTGCCTTCTATGGGCAGGCTGTGAGCTCTCTGTATTATTCATGGCCCAGTCTGGGACCACCTTGGGCTTGAGTTGAGTCAGATGAGGTGTTTGCCAGGCCTGTAGTTACATGAAACAGCAGGGGTTGCTCCGTGTTGTTCCCTGAGAAGCTTTCACTGGTGTGTGGGGCTGGCAGTCGGACTAGATCTCTGTCCCCAGCCCACTGCTGGGGCCTCAGTTGAACTGGTCTATGTGGTTGTCTTCATATGCTGCCATATTTGTAGCGCTGCTTTGCAGGGCCTGCGGATGGGGTGGGTCTGCAGGAGAATGCAAGTTAAGGCGCATAGTGTTAGCAAGATTTGTGCAGGTCTGCTATGGCGGGGGGTGGAGGGGTGTTGGTGGCTGTAGCTTCTTTGAAGAAGTGCTGAGGATGGGTTGGAAGTAACAAGCTGGCAGAAAAGCACAGTGTCTGGGTGTTAGCAAGCTAGGTGAAAATATTAGCATTACAGTGGTTCCTGCAGGTGTCCCTGAATCTCCCTGAGAGGCAGAGGAGGGAAATGGTATCTGCCAGCTCTTCTGTTTTGGGGAAAGTATTCTAAAGATCTCTGCCCCTCCAGCACACCTTCTGAGATTAGTATATAGATCTTGCATATCCCAGGCATTTTTCAAATTGCTACTTCTATGCTGTATCTTAGTGGAGCTTTTTGTTATGAAATCTCTTTAAAGTGGGAACTCAGTTTCTTTTTACCCTCTAGTTCTCCCAGAGCTGAGACTGCTGATTTTTAAAGTTCTAGATGTTAAGCCCCACTGATTATAAGAACTCCTGAAGCTAAGCCTCTCTGGTTTTCAAAGCTCAGTGTGATGGGGATTTGTCTTCCCAATGAGGCTCTTCCATGTCTGAGGTGCCTGGTATGTGGGGTCTGATCCTTTCCTTTCTCCATGCCTGCAGTGTCCCTTCATCCCATGGACAGTTTTTTTGTTTTGTTTTTTTTGTTTTGTTTTATTTTATTTTTTTAAGATTTTATTTATTTATTTGACACAGAGATCACAAGTAGGCAGAGAGGCAGGCAGAGAAAGACTAGGAAGTAGGCTCCCTGGTGAGCAGAGAGCCCAATGTGGGCCTAGATCCGAGAACCTTGAGATCATGCCCTGAGCTGAAGGCAGAGGCTTTAACCCACTGAGCCACCCAGGCGCCCCCCATGGACAGTTTTGCAGGTTAATTTAGTTCCCCATTGCATCTTTACCTCTTCCTACTGTTTTCATTGGGCCTCCAGTGAATACTGGAACAAGGATTTAGAGGAAAATAATCAAAGCTAACTAACAGTCCCCTTAACCTCTGAAAATAGGAAAAAAAAAAAAAAAAAAAAAAAAAGAAAGTTATTTAAGCCACACTTGGCCAAGGGACTTTCTGGACCAATTTGATTTCAATTATGGGCCATCCTGATTCCAAACTTCTAAGCTATTCATATTTAAATGTATAAGCATCTGTAAGATCAAAACTCTGCTTAATGAGGTGGTAATTGTTGAAACTAAAATAACACAGACAGGGGCAAGGGCTAGCGGCCCCAAGATGGGCTATTTTGGCATGAACATTATTTTGAGTTAAAACCAATCAAAACCCAGCAGATTCAGAAAAAGCTCTTTATCTCCCCTCAACTGTCTGCTGGTACCAGGAAGAGAGCTAGTAACTATGATTTCTAGTCACTTAGAACTTATCTACATAGTAGGGCAGCCTTCGTTTTCCAAACATCTTCTTTCACCTTCCTGCTAATGCCCTTTCACCCTTTTGTATCTTCAGACTCTACCCCTCCCCTTAGCTCCTATAAATGTCAAATTGCCTCACTGTCCTTGGAACTTCCTGTCTCTGTGGATCCTATATGGGTATGCTATTAAATTTGATTTTTCTCCTCTTAATCTGTTTCATATCAGTTTGATTCTTAGTCCAGCCAGAAGAATCTCAAAGGACATAGGAAATTCTTCCTCTCTAACGTAGTTCGCCATATTATTCTCTCACATTTATATATGTTTGTAATTTTCCACAATACTATTTTTTAAAATAGTGCTGTCATGAAAACTTCTCTGGAGAAGGGACATTTAAGGAAGCACAGGGAGATGCTAACTAAATGAGAAATGGTTGATAACAGAGGAATGAGTATTTCTGGGAGAGAGAACAGGAAGTGCAAAAATCCTTCAAGGGTAAGAGCTTAGCATATTGAGGAATAAGTAAAAAGTAAGTGTGGCTAGAGCCAAGTCCAGGAGGAGCAGGGTAGAGGGAGCTGAGCAAAAAGGAACTTAGGTATTCAGTCAGGCCTTGTGTATATTTTCATTTTGGTCTGAATGTGATGAAAGCTACTGAAAACGTTTGGCAAGTAGAGGTGACAAGTGTTAAATTAAAAATAAATCTCAAGTCAAACATTTATGTTAACATTTTTATAGGTATATAGTCAATTCTGGGCAACTGTATTGGCACAATTAGATGATAATAAGATATTACACTAAAACAAGTGAGATGAAATAATAGTTTGGATTTTGGAAGTTGGGGCATATAAGGTGGTGAAGAGTGGCTAGATTGGAGAACTTGATAATAAATTTTATGTGGCATATGAGGAGAAAGGAAGACTGAATTATGTACATCCCCCTGAGCAACAGAGAGGATGGTGTCAACAATATTGAGAAGGTAAACACTGGGGATTGGTAAAAACAGTTTGGGCAGAGTGAGGTAGAAAACTCCTGGACCCCAGCTCCGCCCTGTCCCCTGTTCCCCACTGTACCCCACTGAGACAGAAAAAGACCAAATGGCTTTCCTGTCTTGGTTAAGAAAGGAAAAACAACAAATCCCCCCCCCCCCCAAGATTTAGCACTCTCCTCTGGCACTTCCCTATAGATCATACCTCCATAGGAAGAAGGCCAATGGGCCATGAGAGACCAAGAAAACAAGAAAACGTCCTGTTACCATCCCCCGTCACCTGTACCCATAAAAACTCACTCCTAATCCTTCCGGTTGCTCAGTCTTTGTGGCAGATCCCACTCAGTGTAATGAAGCTATGTTCTCCTTGATTTCCATGTGTTGTTTGAGTTTCCTTGGTCACCTCAGATTTTTCTGCAACCTTTGATTCCCTGACCCAGAAACTCAACTGTTCTGGCCCATTGTACCACAGGTGGGTGTGGGATAGGAGATGGGCCATGGGGGATTACTGGGTTATCTACCCTAGGGTTTAGGCACATCCTACTGATTTCAGCAGACCGGAGGCTAGGCTCTCCTGGCCAGCTGTGGCCTGTCTCTGCCCTGCTGGACCCACAATAGGAGACCTAGGAGACCCGGGATAATTACAGATCCACCTGCCAGACCAGGTAAACCCCAGGGCTACTGCTCCAGTCAGACCCATCCCACTGGACAGAAGGGGATCCTGATTACCTCCCATTAGTCAGGGATACTCAGAAGGGGATGTCCAACCTGTCTGAATCTGAGAAGTGGCTGAGTGTGCAAGTGTGTCTGTATGGCTCCACTGCTTCAGCTATAGAATCTGAGTGAGCTGCACCCTGAGTCTCGCGGAGCATCATAAGGCATAAGGGTCATCTACTACATAGAGCATCCTGGTCTGGGGGCTTGTACGGATAGACCTTTGCTAAGACTCTCCTAAGTTTCTGTGAGGAGATCAAGCAGGACAGCATCTAAAAGAACCCCACCCTTTGTCTATGACACCGTTCACAATGAGTGGGAAACCCAGTAAACCCACTGTCCTAGATTGAATGCTTAAAACTTCAAAAAAGGCTTTAGTGCCAACTGTAAGTACACATGACCCCAGGAAAGCTGAGGACCCTATGTGAACCGGAATGGCCTACTTCTGATGTTCGCTGACCCTCAGAAGGAACCCTAGACCTTCCCACTGTCCAAAGAGTTTATCGTGTAGTCACGGAAAACCCAGGACATCCGGAGCAGTTTCCATATATTGACTCCTGATTAGAAATAGCCAGGACCCCTCCCCCATGGGTATGGTTCTGTGTCAATGGCAAGGGACAATGCAGGATCCTTGTTGCTCAACCAACCAGGGGAATTAGAAATAAGGCCCTACATCAGGGGCACCCGGGCAATGACATGTCCACCTGGATATGTTTTGTTCCTTTGGAGACATACCAACCAGGATATGTCTCGTTTCTTTAAAAACCCAGACCGCCCTGAAGTCAGGGCCCTCACAGAGACCAGACTCTTTAGTGAGTGGTCACTGGCCAGCTATAAAAAAACCTCTCATTGTTTAACCCTTAATGGTCTAGGCAGTGATTCAGTGGGAGTGCCCTATAATATTTGGGGCTGGTCTGGGATGCAGCAAATCAGTCCTCACCACTGGTTCTGACCAAGCCTTGGGAGTTCAAGAGCCAGCAAGTATACGGCGGGTGGGGGGGCGGCAACCCTCCCTTTTGGCAGATGAAATTCTTTCACTTTGAGGGGTGGGAATCCTTGGTAAAGCCCAATGCCCGTGGCTTTGGACAGACTCACAATGCCATGTACAGATCCTGAGAGGCACCTGGTTCCAATCCGGAGGAAAGTCTGTGGTAGTGTGCACACATTTTTATGGATCAATAGGAGGCTGGACACAGTGTTAACTCCTAGGCCCAGGGATCCCAGTGAGACGTCACTGGGCCCTGTGGTCTGTTCTATTTGTTCTCTGTCTGTTGTCTCATTTTTTATCATGTGTTGTCTGTACTTAGAATAATGAGACAGCAATGTTCCAACCTTTCCACCCTAATCCCCCACCCCTTGAACTAGTCCTCTGTTATTTTACAGATTTTCTGGATGAGCCCGTCAGGAAGCGCGGGGACTACAGGCTTCATCTGACCTGGTGCCTAAAGCTGAGTGGCAGGAAGGCAGTGCTCCTGCTTCTTCTAAGTGGCCTGTGTGGGGAGATACCTGACTTAGCAGCTCTGACATCCCACAGGAAACTTGATCCAGATGAAAATAGGATGTAAAATAACAGAACCTCTCGTACTTACACTTAAGATGAAGAGCAGGGGCGCCTGGTGGCTCAGTCACTAAACGTCTGTGTTCCGTTCGGGTTATGATCCCAAGTGTCCTTCAGGATGGGGACTTTAAGAAATATTCCCAAGCAGCTGCCAGAACTCCCTTTGCTTCAGGGAAGTTCCTCTCTTCTCTGGCCCAACATGGACTGCCTACCCCTGCCCTCATTGGTGGGAAAACCTGGCATTTGCTTCCCTCTGGCAGCACTTTGTCATCCCCAACCTCCTTCTCCTGTTTCTGCACCCCTTTGGGTGTGGCCTGCATTATTGGCTTTTAGGTCATCCTTGGTGCTGGTGCCCTGAGGTGGCTCCTCCCTTCACTGTCGAGGAGCAAGAAGAGCACCCCCTGGACACAATACCCTCCACTCCAGATTTCCCCCACCAGTGTCTCAGGCGAAAATTGACCTTGGGGAGGATCTAGGTGGAACATAATTCAGTATGTAAACTAACTTAAGTTAGTTGATTTAATTAAGATAGCTTTCAAAGTCTTTAGTAAACTAAAACATTTAAAGTTTTATTTGGATGTAAATGGATTAAATGCATTGGACATCTAGGTCTTTTCCAAATAGAATAAAGTGCTGAGTCATTAATTACTGAACATAAATTATGCTTTTGACTTCTTGTTGCAAAGAAACTAAGGATATTTGAATCTGCTGTAAGCATGTTTTGTGCTTAACTGGTTAATAAATTTGCCATCTAAAGAATTCTGGTGTAACAGTTTGCAGTTGGTAATTTCTTAGTCTTCACTGGAGATTAAGGTTTCTAAAGAGCGCAAAATTCTGCTAACTGTAACTAAGACTGATGGAAATAAGGGAAACAACTCTGTATGTGAAAAAGTAGGAGATTAGTAAGAAAGATAAGGGATGGGAATACATTTTTGTTGAAGGTAAAAGAAGGTAGTTTTGTCCTAAATGAGATGATTATTTGGGACGAAATGGCATGGGACAAAATCTGAATGTAAAGGAAGGTTGTAGGAAGTTTATAGAGGGAAAACTTTGGAACAGAATTTTAAATGTGGTCGGCACAGACCAAAATTGAAATGAATGGATTTTGAAGTATAAGACTGAAAGTCTGCTTTCTCTATGTTCAAAAAGACAAGGTTTTACCCCATTGTTGGCCTGCTCTTGATAAGAAAATGTAAATAGTTGCTTTCTCTTTGCCTGCCCGGAGAAATCATTTTCTGTGATTTGCCTTTATCAGCTCTTTAACATCCCTAAGTCCCATTTAGGCTTGTCTTTAAAACTCTCAGGTTTCACCAAACTTCCCAAGATTTAAATTGTAAATGAAGTCTTCTTAACTTATTAGGCCTTTTATTTGGTTTGCTAAGCCACTCAAGAAGTGCTGTTAAACAAATGATAAGCCTTGGGTTACATTTGGATGGGTGCTAACACTATTCTGGAGGTAATGTGCCCTTCCTAAAGTTTTAATGTCTAGTACAAGATCATCACTCAGTATTCTGACTATTGAAATGTTGTGTGTCACAGAATAACTAAACTTCCTTATCAATTGTGTCCTGGTGAACTCTCAAATTGGATCATTAGCAGTGTCTGTTTCTTAGTTTTTGTCATTTACAATTGTTATTGTCTTGCAAAACGAGTTTCATCTTCAAGGAGATTGATATAAAGGACTTGTAGGACAATACAAATATTCAATAGCTTAAAGATCATAAAACTGAAATGGGTAAGATTTTCCAGAACTAACTAAAGGCTGCATTCAAACTGAACAAGAACTAGTAACATGGGACTACATGAACTATAAAGACAATTATAGTTTTGTGACTCTTGTTTGAAACATTGCCAGTTCTCTAATATTTGCTCTTCCAGACTAAGGAAACTTTTTCTTAAGATACCTGTGACTTACCAAAATGTAAAAATATTCATTTGTAAACAAACTGAAGCATTCAACTTTTCTCTCTATCTGAACCCTCTGAAATTCAAAAGGTCTCAGTATATATTCTTCCATGGCAATCATAGTTACTTACATAAGTTCAATAAGAATCTGTCCTTCTTATAACAGAACACATTAAAAGTATTGGTTATTGGGCACCTGGGTGGCTCAGTGGGTTAAAGTCTCTGTGTTGGGCTCAGGTCATGATCTCAGGGTCCTGGGATCATGGCCCACATTGGGCTCTCTGCTCAGCAGGAAGCCTGCTTCCTCCTCTCTCTCTCCCTTGCCTCTGCCCACTTGTGATCTCTCTCTCTGTCAAATAAATAAATAAAAGTAAAATAAAATAAAACAACAACAACAAAAATTGGTTATTTTACCAAGACCTTCACTGGAATGTCATATTTGAGAGAGACATGCATAGACTCAGATATGATGAAACAGCGTTAAGGAACTAAGGTTGACTTTCTGAAACATGGAGCCATAAAGCCCCTTGGAAAATTTGTCCTGATACCTTGCTTATAGTTTCCAGCAGCCTCACCGGGTGAGTAAAGAATGTCACTTCCTGGCAGGTGAAGGAACCTCAAGATATACTGGGAACCTCGTGAAAAGAAAGCCACCCAAATCTACAGGTACTGCAGGCATATCTGATGGCAAGTACTTGGCTTGGCTTCTGGCCTCGAGAGGCTACTAAAAGCTCAACCTGGAGATTCCTTATAAAAAGTCCCAGCAAAGCAGATCTAAAAGATCTGTATGATCAATCACTGTTCTTGCTGAGCTTATGTAACAAGCTTGTTTAAAACTAGACTTGTTTTTCAAATAAGTTAGTCCTGATTTGGCTATCTTTAGAAACGATGGCTATTTTAGGGAGAAAAATGTTTAAATAACACACCTTTGTGGATGTTAAATTCTAAAACTGATTGTCTTTAAGTGTTTGTTGTTTACCTAAGTTAGACAACTTGAGGTAAAACTTCAAAGAAATTAACACGGTAACTCATATATAAACAATTGTCTTGCTTGTTACTCTGTGGGGATAATAACAGGACTCAGGGCACATGATTAAACAGCTGGAAAATGGGATTAATCTCCCAACAATTGTATAACTTAATTTTTGCCTTGACCAATTCTGTGTGGCTGGGGTAATAAAATTCCCTAAAAGCCAGAAACATACACAATTCATAGGATTAACTATGGAGATGATGGATGACCCCACTTTCTTTATGATTGGATTGGATAATGCATGCAGGACTCCCCCTTATCTCTTGACAAGTTTTCTTCCACTTGCCAGTGATCCTTTGTGATTAGAATATTGTTAAGTTTTGAGCACTCAAATGGCTTCTTAATGGTTTCATCCCTTAGTCATATTTATCCTAGAAGCCACCTCTATTGAAGTAAAATTGCAAACAAAGGCTTTAGATAAACAGACCAGCCCTCCTGGTAAAAGAAGCCTCAAATCTATCATCATGGGAGAGTTCCTGACTGTAAGGACTTCACATCAGGTCCAGAGTGTCTTAGAAATCGAGGCCCCTGACCCGGGCTGCCAGAACTTCACAGCTCCTCTATCCTACTGCATGCCCCCCAGCATCTTCCTCTCCTACAAAAACAACTTTCTCTTCAGGTGTCACAATGAAAGTAACGCTCTTACCAATTGCATACTTGTGTTTTTGTCCCCCTCTGCCTCACCATGCTCATACTTCCAGTTCTAGGCCCAGGTCTCTCTTCGCCACCAGAGATGACTGGCAATAGTCTTATCATTCCTCCTGGGGGCTGGAATCTTTGCCGGTGTAGTTACTGGTACATCAGGCCTGGGGACTTCCCTTAACTTTTACTTCAAGCTTTCATAGAAATTCAGTGATGACATGGAACGTATTGCGGATTCATTAATATCCCTCCATACACAACTCTCCAGTCTGGCAGCAGTAGCCCTCCAGATTCGGCAAGCCCTAAATCTCCTCACCACCAAAAAGGGAGGAGCCTGTCTCTTACTACAGGAAGAATGCTGCTACTACATCAATCAGTTCAGGATCCTCACTTCCAAAGTTCGCGAGCTCTGAGAATGCATCCAGCATCATCCAGAAGAACTCACATCTTGGGGTTTCAACCCACAATCATGGACAACTTGGTTTTTACTCCTGGTGGGCCCTTTACTGTCTCTGATCCTCCTAATCACCCTTAGTCCCTGCATCCTTAACAGTCTCGTCCATTTCATTAGAGATACCATCTCTCAAAGATGATTGTCCGAATCCTTGCCCTCTGAGGATACGGTCCTTTAAGTCTGGATAATGATGATCTCTAGGCTATCCCTGTTGATCATCAAGAGAGGGGACATGAGGCAGAAAACTCCTGTGCTCCAGCCCCACTGTATCCACTGTTCCCCACTGCTCCCTGCTGAGATGGAAAAAGACCAAATGGTTGTCCCATTTTGGTTAAGAAAAGGAAAACAGAAAATTCCCCAGGATGATTCAGCTCTTTTCTCTGGTGCTTCCAGACAGGTTATACCTCCACAGGAAGAGGGCCAATGGGCCACAAGAAACCACGAAAATGTCCCGTTACCATTCCCCATCACTTGTACCCATAAAAACTCATCCCTAACCCTGCCGGTCACTTAGTTTTTGTGGAATGATCCCACTGAGCCCGCTGGTGTAATAAAGCTATGTCCTCTTTGATTTCCATGTGCTACTTGAGTTTCCTCAGTCACCTCAGATTTTTCTGCAACAAGAGGAATTATTTTTTTTGTTTTGTTTTGTTTTGTTTTGGACATATTAATTTTGAGATATCTATCAGTCATCTAAGTATATTTTTTGAACAGGTAGTTATATCTTAGAATTAAGAACTTAGAGACAATCTCTGGACTGGAGACTTCAAAGTTATCAATATAATACATTTAAAACTACATGAGCAAAAAAGTGTGAGTGTATACAGATAAGAATAGATGCCCTAATAGTGAATCTTAGTTTACTCCAACTTCAAATAATTGGAAAAGAAAAGAGGAGATAGAAGAGGAAGTTGAGGAGAAACACAAATGCAATAGGAAAAAAATAAAATATGTGGCATCTCTATAGCCAAGTGTATAAATGTTTAAAGAAGTATGGGTTTTCTATTTCCAGGAGATGGCACACTAGAAGTAGAGAGAAAATGTTCCCAGTATAGATTCTTATGAGTGATGGACATAATATTTTAAACAAAGTTGTTTTTAAGGCAAAACAGAGCAGGTGGTAATGTTAGGGAAACAACCAGATGCCAAAAATGACAAGAAAGCTGCATTCCACAAACATAAGCTAACACTAGAGCTGGTGTTTTTCTTCAAAATATTCATCTGTTCCTTGGCATCCTGGAGCCTGGAATTGAAGCACCATCTATGCACAAGTAGAAGAGGCAAAAATGTAGATTTATCTGGGTGGAAAATGGGATCATAGGTCCCCATAGGAGTCAGGACCCAGTGGTTGAACTCAGAAGAAAAAGGAGACTTTCATGGCTCAATCTTGTTCTGGGTAAATCAAGAGTAATAAAAGAGCTTTCTTGAATAAATCCTAACTGTGTACCACTATTCACTCAGTGGGTGTCTGAATTCTTTTTGTGGTCTGAAAAGTCTCAAGTTGAGAGTTGACATTAACATTTTTCATAGGGTGGTTATACCATCAGGCTCTAGGCAAATGCCTGACAGAAAAACACAAACTTTTCCTTTCTCAAAGAACACATTTTAGAAACAGACCTAAAAGATTTTACAAAGAATAAAAGAATGTGAGCTAACAATCAAACACTAATAAATAATATTTTGAAACAAGTCTTGATGTCAAAGATTGCTGAGGGGTTGGGTGCAGTGACGTTGATTACCTTGAAATGAATGTTTTGTCTTCAGTTGTGAAGAGGAAACCCTGACAGGGTTTAAGATGGAATGTAAGTTGTATTCCTGTCCTATGGCTGCTGTAACAAATAACCACAGATTTAGTGACTCCAAACAACACAAGTTTATTATCTTACCATTCTGGAGGTCAGAAGTCCAAATGGACTAAAATCAATGTGTTGACAGGACTACATCCCTTCCGGAGGCTCTAAGGGACAATCTGATTCCTTGCCTTTTCTAGCTTCCAGAGGCTGCTTGCCAGCCTCCTTTCAAGGCCTTGTTCTCCGTTTCAGTGCCCCTGCTTCCACATGTGCACATACTCCTCTGGTTCTTCTGCCTTCCTCTTTCATTCTTTAATTACTTACATTGGGATCACCCACATAATGCAAGGTAACCTTCTGATTTTAAAATCCCTAACGTAATCAAATCTAGTAAATGGTCTTTTTCCATGTCAAGTAATCCATGGGTTCCAGGGACTAAGAGGTGGGCGTCTTAGATGAGGGCAAGGGGGGCATTATTCTGCCTTCCATAGAGGGTGGAGGAGAAATCTAGATGATCAAAGGAATGATTGCTGTGTATTTGAAATGAGCAGGGGCCTTCTGTTTTCTTTAATTATTTGTAATGTGTATTTTTAATGGATGAGTTCTGCAGGAATACAGGAATATACTCCTTAAGAACAGAGAAGGAGATGAGATAAAGAGTGCAAGAATTGGAGAATGTCATAAATTGGGTGAGGACAACTCACCAAGTACAACTTTCAAGAAGAGTTCATGGAGCAGATTTGGTGGTAAGAAGATGATCTTCTGATTACTTCTATTGCTTCCTTGAAAAAAGAAGCAACATTATCAGTGAAAATTAATATATTATTGGGGCACCTGGGTAGCTCAGAGGGTTAAGCCTCTGACTTCAGCTCAGGTCATGATCTCAGGGTCCTGGGATCAAGTCCCACATCGGGCTCCCTGCTTGGCTGGGAGACTGCTTCCCCCCTTTCTCTGCCTGCTTCCCTGCCTATTTGTGATCTCACTCCATCAAATAAATAAATAAAATCTTTAGAAAAATTAATATATTATTGACATTTAAAATGGCAAAAGCTAATAGCATTACTTAAGATAAAATTACTGTCAGAAAGCCAAGAACAGTAAAATAATTAAGATATTCCAGATTCCCTGTGTATAGTACAAGCAAAATATGGAGCCAATAGTCAGGGGCCCAAAGGGGTGCCTGGGTGGCTCAGTTGGTTGAGCATCTGCCTTTGGCTTGGGTCATGATCCTAGGGTCCTGGGATTGAACTCCCACACCACACTCCCTGCTTTTATCTGATGAGGCATCTGAGGCTTCAAAATATTAAGCAACTCTCTAAGGTTTAAAGACAATAAGTGACACAACCATCATGGTAGCACCTTATTCCTTCAAGAAATGTTTTAAGAAACCATCACTTAAAGAAAAAACCAAGTTGGGATATATATGTGATGCTTTTGCCTTGACTGCCAGAGAGAGATATATCTTATACTTTACTTCTTTTATTAACCTCTAGGATGCAAAAGACTTATATGGGCTTTCTGATTTTATTTATTTTTATTTTTTTTAAAGGACATTTTTTTGTCCTTTATTTATTTGACAGAGAGAAACACAGCCAGAGAGGGAACACAAGCAGAGGGAGCGAGAGAGGGAGAAGCAGGCCTCCCGCCGAGCAGGGAGCCCGATGTGGGACTCGATCCCGGGTCTCTAGGATCATGACCTGAGCCGAAGGCAGTCGCTTAACCAACTGAGCCACCCAGGCGCCCCTGGCTTTCTGATTTTAAATGACATGCAGAGGGAAGGAGCATTTCCCTCCATAACACAATGCAGAGGAAATAGAGCAAAGGTGTTTCCTATATTCAGAAGTATATGGAAAATTAATTGGCATCTTGATGGATTTCATTGCTCAGCAAATTGTATTCCAGGCCATCTGCTTTGATATGGGGGGATGGTATAACATTGGCACTTGTGAAGAATGTAGAAGCAAGGGATTTTTAAAAGATAACCCTAGGTTTCAAATGAAATTATACAGTTCTATGACAGTAAAAATCTCTCTAGGTATTAATAAATTTACTATAAAGAAAACTATAATGTCTGATAAAATTACTTGTCTGCCTGCCTGTTGTTATCATTCACTGATTCAACTATGTGGTCCAAAATGTTATTCAGTGTGCATTATTAAAAAATGGTTCTCAAATATATTCATCATGCTTACAATATATAGGTCTGCCAATATCATTGTAAGATAAAAGGTTCATTTTTACATATTGTTTTTATCTAAACTTCTAAGTCTTTGGGAAAAGTTATAAACTATCTTCTTTTGGCAGTAGCATATTTACTTAGGGGTAAATATGCAAACTTTGAGGTATGATACATAAAAGAAGTTGATACCATTTCTTCAAATCATGAGAGCTATTTATTCTTATCTTCTTAAAGCAATTGTCACAGAACCTGTGGGCCTTTATTCTGGGAGCAGAATCAGATGTTATTGATGATGATAATTTAAGCAATGGTTTAGTTCTGTTTATATAAGTTGGGTGAAAAGTATGAAGGGATACGGAGAACAGGGAAGTAATTTTGTACAGGTTAAATGAACTTTGATTCATTATTTTATTTTCAAGAAAGGGTGTAGACAATGTACTCATTTATCACCTACTCTACAAATAGACCAATTTAAAGATAATAAAAATGTGGAACTAAAAAAAGATCAGATTCCAGATATTGATTATTTTTTATCTCTTTTTCCCCCTTGAGTACTCCATTGTACCGCTACAATATTTGGATCAGCAGCCGAACTCTTCAAACAAATTGTCGATGTTCAGCATCTCTACTTTCTCTACTCTGGTTCTCTCCATCACCAAATTTAGTGTTGGTTTCCATTATTACTACTCAAAAAGAATAATGATTCCTGATCATGTTTCCAATTAACTTCACATCATTAAATTTAATGGACATTTTAATTTTTGTATCATAATTATTTCTACACCATTGGATGCTGTTAAGCTCCTTGAAATCTTTTCCTTTGCTTCTAAATCACAGCAATCTTTCCCTTCCCTGACAATCTCCCCTTCTTTGAATGATTATACTGTTCTATGCAGACATAATTTTTTGTAGTTTTTTGATGGTCAGTTTTAGGCCCTCTTGTCTTTCCTTATTTTTTTCCTTAGGTGTTCACCTTCCATGCTGACAGCTGCAGTGATGACCACATCTAAAGATAAAGCACAAATTCAGTACTTTAGCTCAGACTTTTTTTGTTTTTTCCTGAGCTCTGGAGTTATACGTTCAACTGCTTACAGGATATCTTTTCAATGCTTCTTTAAATGTAACATGTGTAAAACAGGGGCAGAAAGCCATCCCCAGGCCAGTTCTACTTTTATCAATTTGTAACTGTGAATGTTCCCGCAGTTTTTAAAGTTATGCCAAGTCTAAGCATAATATTCATCTTTCATAGCCAAACGCTTCCCAAAGTCTTTTTCACATGATTGCTTATTTGCTTATTTTCATCTACACTACCAGCATTCTTATCCAAGCTACAATCCTCTTTCATTTTGATTATAACAATTCTTTCTACCCAAGAACATGACATATGTTCTTATGTTAAGCCTTTATTTTTTTTTTTTTAACAAGCACTTATAGGGACGCCTGGGTGGCTCAGTTGGTTAAGCAACTGCCTTCGGCTCAGGTCATGATCCCGGAGACCTGGGATCGAGTCCCACATCGGGCTCCCTGCTCGGCAGGAAGCCTGCTTCTCCCTCTCTCACTCCCCCTGCTTGTGTTCCCTCTCTCGCTATGTTTCTCGCTGTCAAATAAATAAAATCTTAAAAAAAAAAAAA
>PITA01016535.1:0-46343 GCA_004023965.1 Spilogale gracilis
TTTTTTTTTTTTTTTTAAGATTTTATTTATTTTACAGAGAGAAACACAGCCAGAGAGGGAACACAAGCAGGGGGAGTGAGAGAGGGAGAAGCAGGCTTCCCACCAAGCAGGGAGCCCGATGCGGGACTCGATCCCAGGTCTCCGGGATCATGACCGGAGCTGAAGGCAGTCGCCCAACCAACTGAGCCACCCAGGCGCCCCTATATTTCATACTATATTCTTAATGATTTAAAAATAATATCAATAAAATTATTATTAGTAAGACTTCCAAAATGCAGTTTAAGATATCTATTTGCATCTGTTGTCATTAAGATACATTCTATAAGGAATATAGTAAAAATGCTGTTTTAAGTTACTTGAAAGAATTCTCTATAATATTTGGCTGATACAGTTAATTTATTTCAGTTTGCTCTTCGTTTTTTAAGGGATTTCTGTTTTGGTTTTTTTTTTTTTTTTTAAGATTTTATTTATTTATTTGACAGAGAGAAACACAGAGAGGGAGCACAAGCAGGGGAAGTGAGAGAGGCAGAAGCAGACTTCCCACTGAGCAAGGAACCCAATGCGGGGCTCGGTCCTGGGACTCCAAAGGCAGACACTTAAAGACTGAGCCACCCAGGCGCCTCTTTTTTTTCTTTTTGATTTAATTTTGTTTTTTAATTACTAGGTCCTTTCCATTCCCTTATTTATTTCAGAATCTGATACCGAGACTCCCCAGGAACTGGCAGTGGGGCGCAGAAGGACAGTGGGGATACTAGATATGGGAGGAGCCTCTCTTCAAATTGCTTATGAAGTTCCTACCTCAACTTCTGTCCTTCCTCCAAAACAGGTATTTTACCCTTTAGGGAAGTTAGTTTGCAAGAAATGCTAGTATTAAGAAGCGCACTGTCTTTGGACATAGACCAACCTACCTGAGTCCAAATATTTGTTTAGATATTTACTACCTTATATTACCTTGGGTAGGTTACTTTTCTGGGCCTTAATTTCCTCACCTATAAAAAGAGAATAATAATAGTATCTACTTTATAAACTTGGGAGGATGAAATGACACTGTGTGTGTAAAGCACTTAACAAACTTCCCAGTATGTTGTAAATATTTAATATATTTTAGCAATTATAATTATACTCCCCATCTCCTAGGGCTACCAGAAGATTAAACACGATAAGACATATAAATCCCAGAGTACAGTATTTGATATATACTTGTTTAGTTATTTCCTTTCCCTATGATTGCATTCTTGTACTTCTAATATTCCTTACCTGACTGGAGTGTAAAGAATGTATCTTGAAGGGGGGGTTTTATCATAGAGAGGAAAAAGAAATGCAGACAGTTTTTAAGCACCTATTGTGGCAGGGAATAAGACATATTATACTGCTCCCAAAAGGTCATAATCTATCGCTGAAGACAGCCTGTGATAACAGGCAGGCCATGACAGTGCTGTATCATTTGATCTAACCCAGAATTTCTCGACGTTGGCACTGTTCACATTTTGGGCTGGATATGTGTTTTTTGTAGGTGTCCTGTGCATGACATGGTGTTCAGCAACATCTCTGTCCTCTACCAGATGCCAGTAATGTCCCCATCCCATGTCCCTTGCTCCATGAATGGGAGTCATCCTGGCTTGTTACCTGGGTCTTGGGTGATAATAGACTTTTGCATAGTGGAGGTGGAGGAAGGCCACCTCTGTGGAGGCAGCAGTATGCACAAAGGGCACAAAAGAAGCAGCAAAGAGCCCAGAATGTCCAGGGAATGGTGAATAGCTTGTTGCAGTATAAGATTTTTCAGTGTAGTAGAGCTAAGTCTAGGAAGATAAGATGAAGTTAGATGGTGAGGAGTCTTAGGTACCATGCTAGGGAATTTCACCTTTTTATCTGTAGATAGAGGAGAATCAGCAAAGGTTTTTGAATAGGGTGGTCATATGGGCCTCAGTTTCATCACCTGTGAAATAATTAAATTCCTAAGGTCCTTTCCAGCTCTATATTGTGTGACTGTAAGCTAATTGGTTTTTTTAGGAAAATAATTTTGGTATTAGTGGGAGAAGGAAATATAGGTCAGGGAAATTTGGGTGAGAAGTAATAAGGGATAAACTAGGCAATGGAAATGGAGTAGTAGGGACAGATTTCAGGGGTATTTTGGAATTTAAAACACCAGTGTAATGTAGTGGTGTAGGTAGGACAAGGAGTGATGGCTGGTGATGCTGAGGTTCCCTCCAAGGTATCTGGTAGTGTAGGGAACCCAGTCACTGAGAGAGACCCCGGGTAAAGAGTGGGTTGATGCTGAGTAAATCAGTATGGCCCAGGTGGTTTGGGTGAGAGCAACTTTCTGGTCTCTAGCCCAAGTCCTGTGACCAGTGAGTTCAGTTTTTAGTATACTGAATTTGAAATACCTGAGGAACCATATGTGTCTAAATATCCAGCAAGATTGTTGGAACTGTGGTTTTGACAGTCAGCAGAGGTCTGTTCAAGGTTTGGAAATTTGGGGAACTGGGTTGTAAGACATTTTAATTTTAGTCTATATTTGTTAGTGTGTCGTTAACAGGTTGAAAACTGAAGGCATGGCTCCGGTAAGCGCCACAGATCCTTAAAGTCTTAAACAAATGACATCTTGGTTTGTGTAGATTTAGAAAGTGACCCTGGTGTAGAAGTAATCTTAAAAGCAACTAAATTAGATGTATGCATAGCAATATAATGGTCTTAGAGATGGATCTTAGTACTTGGTACAGAAGGAAAAGAACAATGAGACATAACACAATAGCACTTAAAAAAAATAGAAATAATCCTCCGTACCTAAGGGATTTTTTTTATACAGTTCAGAGTTGCGCACGTTCACAAAGTAACTCAACCACCACTACCGAATTCTAGAACATGTTCCATACCCTCAAAGAAACCCTGCATTCATTAGCAGTTACATGCCAGTCTCTCCTTATAGCCCTGACAGCCAATAATCTGCTTCACGTCGTCTATGGATTTTCTTGTTTTGAATGTTTCACATAAATGGATTCATACAGGATGTTATATTTTGTGTCTGCTTCCTTCACTTAACAAAATGTTTTTAGGATTCATCTCTATTATAGCACGTGTCAGTACTTCATTTCTCTTCCTGGCTGAATAATATTCCATTAAATGATCATGCCACATTTTGTTTACCTATTCATCAGTTGATGATGGACTTTTGGATTTTATTTCCAGTTTTTGGCTCTAATGAATTGCTACCGTGAACATTCACATACACATGTTTGATTAGTCATAGTTTTCACTCCTCTTGTGTATATACTTGGTGAAATTGTGGGGCACAGTAGCATCTTCATAAATTAAAAACAGATACATTCAAAACAATAATTTCATTTTACAACAGTGTGTACAAACATATATTACACATTAAGCACATTAGTGTGGTTGCCTGTGGGGAGTGGGAATGGGAGTGAATATGAGGATAAAAGGAAGTAAATAAATAAAACAAAAACGGGGCTTTGTCACAATAATGTACCTTGAACTGAGGAGTATAATTAATTCAACCCATGTGCCTAATTAAAAAAAAAATAGAGCCCCTTTTCATGGGAGGTCCAGTAAAATGAAACTTTCCCAGTCCCAGTCCCTGTCATAGGAAACATTAGATCTTCTTGAATAATTTTAGAAAAACCAATAGAATAGGTCTCATGATGGTCTCCCAAATTCTTTAAATTTATGTTTATCAAAGGATTTTTTTTCTGTTGATAAAAAATAGTACATTCTCATTTTGGAGAATTAGAAAATCAGAAAAGTACATGCAAGAAAGTGACATCATCTGTAATAATGATTCTACCTTCTGCAGAACCACAGACAGTGTTGTGCTCTCTAATTTGGTATTTAGTCTCTGTACTAATTTCTATAAGCTTATCATTTTGCCTTTGTTGAAAATAATGCTATGAGAATGAGAGAACGCTATCATATATCTTAAAGAGTAGTTATAGCACATGAAGACTGGTGTATTAGTGATGTCATAGCTTTCTGTCAATCAGCCAAAACGAAAATTCCCTTTTTTCTCTTTACATGTATTCTGTTATAGGAAGAAGAAGCGAAAATCCTGCTGGCTGAATTCAACCTGGGCTGTGACGTGCAACATACTGAACATGTGTATAGGGTTTATGTCACGACCTTCCTGGGTTTTGGGGGCAACTTTGCCCGGCAGCGCTATGAAGACCTTGTGCTGAATGAAACCCTTACCAAAAATAGGTATGTTTGACATGGGGATCTGTGCCTCTGAAATAGAATGTCCTCAGGTGCAGATACTAGGAAGCAATATGCCTATCCTATTAAGATACATCTTTGCTTCCTCCTCTTTCCCGACCACTCTTGCCAATGGGTAGTGTTGCTTAGAGACCCTCTCTTAGTAGTCCCTCTTGATCTAGGTGAGGGTGCATTCTGGTCTTTGCAGTTCGGACTCAAAAAGGTACAGCAGCTTATTGGGACCTCTTGCAGTGTTCTCTTTCAGAAATGGTATCATAGGATAAATAAGATTTAAAGACTTAAAAAAATTATTTGACAGAAAGAGAGCTAGCACAAGCAGGGGGAGCAGCAAGCAGAGGGAGAGGGAGAAGCAGGCTCTCCACTAAGGAGGGAGCCTGATGTAGGGCTCAATCCCAGGACCCCGGGATCGTGATCTGAGCCGAAGGCAGACACCAACTGAGCCACCAGGTGCCCTAGTGAGATTAAGTTCTTAATTTACAATGTGCAGTATAATGTAGCTCTTAGCAGTTCCCTTCACATGGTAGATATATTTGTTGAATTACATGGAGTTGCATCTTTTTTTTAAAATTTTTTTTTTAAAGATTTTATTTATTTGACAGAGAGAAACACAGTCAGAGAGGGAACACAAGCAGGGGGAGTGAGAGAGGGAGAAGCAGGCTTCCCGCCGAGCAGGGAGCCCGATGTGGGACTTGATCCTGGGTCTCCAGGATCACGACCTGAGCCGAAGGCAGTCACTTAACCAACTGAGCCACCCAGGCGCCCCTGGAGTTGCATCTTATGTGGGAGTGAGGTCCATAGTGTGCATAAAAGATCAAAAGCATGTGAAGTCAAAATTAACCTTTACATTGTTCTATCATTAAGTTCAGAATAGCCAGTTTTCCCTGCAGCATGGACAGATCGCAGATGCACAGACTTCATTTGAGTACTCTGTGAAGTGTTTAGGCCGTAATGTTACAAATAGTTGTGATTTTTTTAATATTATTTAAAATTACTGTATTGTTATGTGCATTGAAGGAAGCATAACAGCAGAGTTTTTTTCACCATAAAATTATGTACCCCATTTGTTTTGCTAGAAACACTAGTTTGAAGAAGTATCAGTATAGCCTGTTTGTAATAACTTCTCCACAGCAATTGTCTTATATTGGGACCATGTTTAAGAAAATACTGTCTCATAATTCTTTTTTGTTTTTGTGAGTCTCAACTACCAAGAGTTCACGGTATTTTGGGAGAATCCTGTTATCCCAGAGGATTGATGAATGCATTAAAATCAGGCAGTGTTTGCATTCTGAAAATCCTCCCCCATCTGTACTCCTGTTGCTTGGGCTGCCGGCACCGTGGCGTCTGGAGAACAGCTGTGAGAGTTTCATACCAGTTTTGTTGTGCTCCTTCTTTGTAAGCTGCTGTGCTTCCTTTTCCATTGTCTTCATTGGTTGTTCTGCTCAGAACTTGCCAGGCTGCATCATCATCCTCCCACGCACTGGTATTTTCTTGCCATGTTTATAAGTTCCTAGAGCAGAAGATTTAACTCTTCTTCTTGTGTAGCTGCTAATGTACTGGAGAAACCTATGCTTCTTGGGATATCAGAACATAATGGTTCCTTCCTCTTCTGTTTTTTGTTTTTTGTTTTTTTTTTTAAGAGAGAGTGAAAGAACAAGCAGGGGTGGAGGTTGTGGGAGAGGGCAAGAGAGAATCTCAAGTGGGGCTCTTGCCCAGTGCAGGGCCTGATGTAGGGCTCAGTCTCACGACCTTAGATCATGACCTGAGCCGAAATCAAGAGTAGGATGCTCAACCGACTGAGCCACCCAGGCACCCCTGGTTCTTTCTTCTTAATATGATTTTCTGAAGGTTTTTTGTTTGTTTGTTTGTTTGTTTTTTATAGCTGTTGTCACATCCTTAAAATAGGTTCCAGTCATTCCAAAGCATTTTGTGGTGCTGCCACATTCTGCCCCTCTCCTTCAGTCTTTACCCTTGTGGGGGCATCTTCATCCCTCAAAGTCCACTCTTCAACAGGTGTCTCTTTAGGAATTGGTGAATAATTAACTGTGGTTGGCAACATTTGGTCTTCACTTAATTTATTTTCTTGGTCAGATCTGCATTTCATCCCCTTAGGAATGGGAATATTGTGGCTGGGCAAGTGCTGACTTGAAACAGCCAGAACCATGTGACGGCCATGGTGGGGATGAAAACCTGCTTCTCCTCTCCCCTTTTTTCGAGGGGCTAGGCATGTCCTCCTTCCTATTGCCAACAGTTGTCACTGCACCACTGACATGGTCCCCTCCTCAAGAGCCTATCCTGGGCCTTTCCTCTTCACCTTCTTCTAGGTGTTTTGTTAAACATTAGAACCGTACTTGGTGTGATGAGATCTTGACACTTTTAAGAGGCCAGTGGGAAAGAAGACTAAATGGAGACCCCCAGATTAACATTTCCAGTTTCACTCTATGCTGGGAGATGTACATGTGGACTGAATGGTTGAACAAATTTGATCACTGTCGTATTTCTCTCCTTCCCTCCTTCCCTCCCTCCCTTCCATCCATCCATCTATCCATTTCTCCTTCCTTCCTTTCTTCCACTAAATTGAATTTACATATGGTAAATTTTGATGTTACTAACACTCCATTCTTGTTTCCAGGGATGCCATGTAAAACAGCAAGATAATCTGTGAAGCACATTCTTAGACCAAGTTTCTTAAAGTAGGCGTTTCTTAGAAGAGGTTGAGTACATTAGTGATGTGTTTTGTGTGTTTTTGTCATCATGACAGGTTGCTGGGCCAGAAGACGGGTCTGAGTCCGGACAATCCATTTCTGGATCCCTGCCTGCCTGTGGGCCTCACAGATGTGGTGGAGAGGAACAGCCAGGTGCTGCACATCCGAGGAAGAGGAGACTGGGCGTCTTGCGGGGCGATGCTGAGCCCTCTGCTGGCTCGTTCCAACACCAGCCAGGCCTCTCTGAATGGCATCTACCAGTCGCCAATTGACTTCAACAACAGCGAGTTCTACGGTTTCTCCGAGTTTTTTTACTGTACAGAGGATGTGTTACGCATCGGTGGCCACTATCACGGGCCAACATTTGCCAAGGCTGCCCAGGTAAATTACTTATTATAAAGATGACTCATGCCAGCTGCAGCCATTTATTGGATGCCGAACTTTGTGCCAGATGCCGTGCCAAGAGCTTTGCATGCCTGATCTCAGTGGAGTCTTTTCAGGGGCCCCATAAGCCTTCATTTTATAGATGAGAAAGTGGACTCAGAAGTTAAGGGACCCGTTATGCCAGACTCTCTGCTAGTTCGTTTATCGTAGGTTTCTATGCATGCTGTGATCACTCAAATTATCACCCAAGTCCAGAATTGTTGTGGTAGCTAAAGGTTTTTTTCTCTAGTTTTCCAATAATGTTGTTTAATGTTTGTGGCCAAAAGTGTCATCTCCAGATATTTTTTCCCTTGCTGGGTGTTCTCAGTTGGAATGTGCTTTTGGAAATGATGTCACACAGGTGGGCAAGTGCACTTTCATTTTCTTGGTTGGAGTCATTAGGAGGCCAGAATGGTATACACGGTTATTTGGAATATTAGAAAGATGTTGCGAAAAGCAATGCCAGTGGAATTAGTATTTAAAACTAAAGTACAGAAGAAATAAAAATTCATTTAGAGCATATCTAGGACATTGGCAGCTTATAAGCTTAAATCATTTGTTACCTGAACAGCTAAAAGTTTAGCCAGCTTTCTATAGCTCCTTCTCTTGTGAAAAGATTTATTTATTTTAGAGAGAGCAAGCAGATGAGCAGGGGGAGGGACAGAGGGAGAGTATAGCTCCTTTAATTTTTTATTTTATTTTATTTTTTTAAAATTTTTTTTAAGATTTTTTTTTTATTTATTTGACAGAGAGAAACACAGCCAGAGAGGGAACACAAGCAGGGGGAGTGAGAGAGGGAGAAGCAGGCTTCCCGCCAAGCAGGGAGCCCAATATGGGACTTGATCCCAGGTCTCCAGGATCATGACCTGAGCCGAAGGCAGTTGCCCAATCAACTGAGTCACCTAGGCGCCCCAGCTCCTTTAATTTTTTAAAAAGATTTTACTTATTTGAGAGAGAGAGAGCATGTGTGCCCACACAGTTGGAGAGGAAGAGGGAGAAAATCTTAAGCAGACTCCATATTGAGCTCAGAGCTGAGTGTGGGGCTTGATCCGATGACCCCGATATCACAACCTGAGCCGAAACCAAGAGTGTGATGTTCAATAGCTGAGCCACCCAATCTTCTTCTTTAATTTAGATTCGTTTCTGAAGTTTTGCCTGTATTTCTGATCTCTCTTTTAGCACAGAAACTTGTGAAGAATCTGTCCTTTCTTATATTTTTTATTCTTTCCTTTCTGCTTTGTTACAGTTCTCTAGGGTTCTCTGAATAGAAGACTTGGAATTTAATAATACCAGTGGGGTATTTGGGTGGCAGTCAGTTAAGCATCTGACTCTTGGTTTCAGCTAAGGCATGATCTCAGGGTTGTGGGATCAAGCCCCGAGGCAGGCTCTGTGTTCAGCATGGAGTCATGAGATTCTTTCTTCGTCTCCCTCTGCCCCTCCCACTTGTGCTCTCTCTCTTTCTGAAATAAATCAATAAATCTTATATATCGGTAATATTCTGTCCCCTAAACGCAGTCCCTAAGAAATATTGAGGAGGGTGCCTGGGTGGCTCAGTGGGTTAAGGGTCTGCTTTCGGCTCAGGTCATGATCCCAGGATCCTAGAATCAAGTCCCACATCGGGTTCCCTACTCAGCAGAGGACTCTGCTTCTCCCTCTTCCTCTCCCCCAACCCAACATGCTGTCTGTCTCTGAAATAAATGTTTTTTAAAAAAAGAAATACTGAGGAAAACCTGATTTGTATTTGTTCTTTCTTCTCCAGCCTCCAGAAATACACTCATATTCCTTTTCCTTTCCAGCATCCAGGGCTCCCCAAATGTCCATGGCCCACATCTTTCTCTCATTTTAAAACTTCTTCAGATTCTATTCCCTTGAACACCAAAGGGCTAAAGTTATTCCTTGCCCAAGTTGCTAGTGGCTTAATATGTTCTCTTTCCCAGGTAAAAGAGATAATTTTGTTCGCTCTCTTTTTTACTTTGACTCAACTGTTACTTTCCCAGTTATTCCTTCCCTAGCAATCATATCCCAAACTGCCGCCCTTGCTGATATCACCTCCTTCCCTTTCCTGCTTTAATTTTCCTGTGAGCACTTGTGTCTTCTAACGCTCTGTATCATTTGTGTGTATGGATGTATGCATGCACATATGTGTATTTGGTTGCTGTCTGTCCGGTACCACTAGAGTGTAAAGATTCATGAGGACAGAAAGTTTTGTCAGTTTTGTTCACTGATAGATCTCCCTGGCACCTACAGTAGCAGCCGGCACAAAGTAGACATTCAGGAAATGTTAGTTTACTGATCAAAGCAAAAGGGATGATTCCTTCGGGGAGAACTACAACATGGAGTCAGGCCAGTAATAGAATTTTCACCATTCTGTGCCATCATCTACTTTACCTGCTCATGTTGGTCTGACATTGAGCAGAATGAGGCTCCCTTTGGCTTTGATGTTGCTCTTCTGGTCCTCACCTTATCCCTGTCTAGAGCCAGAGAGGCTCAGGACCCATGGCGGGCTGGCTCTGTATTGGACCTAAGGTGAGGGGAATTTTTGTGCCTGCACTTTGGCACTTGGGTTGCACAGTGCCCAGTGAGTGAAGATGGCGTTTCTGTTTTCCTTTGTCAACTAGTAGCCCACGAGTAACTTTAGACATGGAGCAGCTGTGAGTGTAGAGAAGTTACAGAGTTTGGCTTTAATTTCATGTTACACCATTTCTGTGTGGTTGTTCTAGGATTACTGTGGCATGGCCTGGTCAGTACTAACCCAGAGATTCAAGAATGGCCTCTTTTCATCTCACGCAGATGAGCATCGACTCAAGTAAGTAGCTTCCTTTTATCCCTTAGATGTGGCCTGAAAATGTAGGTGGCAGATGACAGTGAGGGAGAGAGCAGTAAGAGTACCGATAGAATTTTATATTGAAGGAGAATTTTATTATTTTAGATTTGGTTTTCTGAGCAAAAGGGGCAAAAACAGTGAGCCTAGTTTAGCGAAGTCAACAGAAACCAGGGTCACAGGCACCTGGGTGGCTCAGTGGGTTAAGCCTCTGCCTTCCACTCAGGTCATGATCTCAGGATCTTGGGATCAAGGCCCGCATCGGGCTCTCTGCTCAGTGGGCAGCTTGCTTCCTCTTCTGTCTCTGCCTGCCTCTCTGCCTACTTGTGATCTCTCTCTCTGTCAAATAAATAAATAAAATCTTAAAAACAAAAACAAAAAAAACCCAGAGTCACTAAAAGGTTCTCTCTGAGTGGTTTGAAATAAAAAATGGTGGGTTTTTTTAATTACAATATAAACATGCAGAAAAGTAGAAAGAAAAGTAATTTCTTTTTTTTGGAAATTACTTTTGGAAAAGTCATCCATTTCGACAAATGCCAATATTTTGGCAGTTTGGCTCATTGGTCCTCCCATTTTTGTAAACATTTATAAAATGCCTTAAACATAAACAAAAGTAGAACAGTATCCATGAACTCCCTTGTGCCTGTCACCCTGCTTCTCTACCAGTGGTTTTTCTGCCCGATCTTGTTGCATCTGTTTCCACACCCTTCTACTCCAACTGGATATTTTTTGAAGCAAATCCCAGACATCATATAAGTAGACTTGTAGATATTTAGCAGGCTCCTTGAAGATAAGGACTCATAAAAAGAGAAAGAGGGCACTCTCTTGGCTCACTGGATTAAGCGTCTGACTCTTGATTTTGGCTCAGATTGTGATTTCAGGGTTGTGAGATTGAGCCCCCCCCCGTGCTGGGCATGGAGCCTGCTGGAGATTCTTCTCTCTCTTCTCCATATGCCTCTCCACCACCCTTTCCATCTCTTAAAAAAAAAAAAAAAAAAAAAGAAAAGAAAAGAAAAAGAAAACACAGCCACAATATCATTATTGCATAAAAGCATTCTTCACCTTCCTGATAAACATCAAGATAAAGTAGGCTCAGGTTTGGTTCCACCTAGAGGCGAGGAAGGTGAAGTGGAGAGAGAAAGGTCTTTTTGACATTCAGTGAGAGTATATAGAAAGCATTAGAATTCTGTCTTTTCCTTTGTCTTCTTTAAGAAAAAAATTATTTTGTCACACAGATATCAGTGTTTTAAGTCGGCTTGGATGTACCAAGTCCTTCATGAAGGATTCCATTTTCCCTATGACTACCCACACCTGCAGACAGCCCAGCTGGTATATGACCGAGAGGTTCAGTGGACACTGGGAGCCATTTTATATAAAACACGATTCTTACCACTCAGGTAAGGTGGACTGAGCTGGCATCTTGAAATCAGAGGATGTTGGTTGGTGTCTCAGAATAGGTTTCTTAAGTGACCTCTCTCCCTCAAAACATCCAAACTAACTTTATTACTATCCCATGAACATATATTACTACCCAGGCATGTTGAAACAAAAAGAAAGTTGAGAATTTAATCCAGAGTCTGTTCTTTAGTTTTGCAATTTCAGGAATTCAGTTTTGCCTGTCCGTAATAAATCAGTCTTTAGCATTGAGCTGTTACTTAACCATTTCTAAGATAGCAAGTGATAAACTAAAATGCCATTCTTCAGTTACAGTAGAAAACGTCGGACTAGAGAACTGGGGTAGGCTGTGTGTATAGGGCAGTCTTTCCTACTGGGTAGAGTCACTCTAGTCATTGATTTAGAAGGCTTTTTAGTGGGCCAGAATTAGAACAAGGCACATGAGAAGCCCTTAGGGGGGGCATGGTCATCAAGCTCTGATAGCCTGATGTCTTGCTTTATGTACCATAAGATATTTGGGATAATTTTTAGGTTCTTTCTCCTCTGGATTATATCAGATAAACTAAAATGAATTTTTAATCTTTCTGTTTCTCTAACCTCAGAAGGCAGGTGGCGGAGAGAGGTGAGAGAAGTGAGGAGCTAGACAGTATGCGCTCCAGGTGAAGGGCTGACAACTGTCGTGCATAGCTGTCCCAGCATCTGCCAGTTCTTATTTGTCAGGACAAGCCAGAAGTGCATATTTTATAGGCAGCCTTTTCAGTTTGGAGATTCACATTTTCAGAAAATACTACAGGTCAAACAAAACAAAAATGGATCTGGTGTCTACCAAAGAGCAGCTTCTGATCTTAAGCACACAAACTGCTGCTCTTTGGCTTACAGGTCTGCTTACTTTTTTCCAGACTATAGTACTACTGACCAGGTGACAGCTTTCCCTAGATAGAGCCTAAACCCTCAGGAAGCACAGTCAATTTTTTTTAAAGATTTAGTGACACTCTGATGTCTTGATTGGATTCAGAGGCCACCCTATTCTTGCTAGTACTGTGTTTACAAACTGGATGCATGTATTTATGGAATTACGGTATGGGGTCACTGTTAAGACAAAGGTTATAGGTGATCAGGCTTCTCTTACTGTTCATTTTTTTTGCCTTCACATTTCCCCTGCCAGATCCTGGGAGATGTAGGCCTATCACACTCCCTCCCTCTGTAGGTCCTGGCAAAGAATGTTCAGGAGGAATCATATAGCAGTCCTCAGGCTGGAGATATTCTTTAGCTTTGTTTGCTCCATGGAGCTGTTATCCTAGCATATTTGCATGAATAGAATAAGTGGGATAACACCACTGGCTTTTTAAATCATAACTGTTTCTCTTTGAAATTAACATGACTTTCCTCCTTCCAACTCTTTCTAGGGATCTACGGCAGGAAGGTGTCCGGCAGGCCCATGGTAGCTGGTTCCGCCTCTCATTTGTCTACAACCACTATCTCTTCTTTGCGTGTATCCTGGTGGTGCTATTGGCCATCATCCTGTACCTTCTGCGGCTACGCCGGATTCACCACCGACAAACTCGAACCTCAGCTCCACTGGACTTGCTGTGGATTGAGGAGGTGGTGCCCATGATTGGGGTACAGGTAGGGCCGTGAGGCCAGACAAGGACTTAGGAAGACTGAGTACCTGAGTTATTGCCCATTGAATTCCACCACTTTCTCGTTTTGGCCTCAGATGCTGCTTTGCTTGACCTTGGGATATTTGGCCTTGGAATTTCTACCTTAATACGTATTTTAATTCCTTTTCAATATCTAGGTCCTCTTCTCTGAGACAAGCTATAATTTAGTCTGTGAAGAGCTAAATAATGAGAGTTTGGTGCTAACAAAGAGGACCAACCTTAGTCCAGTTGAAGCATGCTTCTATCCCTTTATCTGAGAGGTCTGGTGGTTCCTAGCATCTAGACTTTTCTCTCCTTGCTAAAGCATGAAGTTTGGCATTGGACGAACTGGAAGCCTGGTTGTAACCAGACTGGAGCATCTGATACAAAGCCGAAGACATTCCAGCAAGTGCAGCAGCCCCTTTTTTCTCTGTAACAGAGATATCATTTATGTGGACATCCACACTCTTTAGTAGGGATCCAAGATACTTGCATTTCATTGGAACAGATATGAACTTCCAGGCAAACCAAATAATGTTTCTTTGCTTATTTGACAAAGAAGCCTTTATGAGTGTGGTCCAAGATCCCTGACATAATGTTGCTGATGTTAATTAATTAGTATGTGATTTTAAAAGGTTAGAACCCCTTCTAAGTGAATGGTCAGTCAAAGACTTTGACAGTAGCTTATGTGATACCTGGTATGACCAGGACAGAAAATGTTTCTGTGTCTATGTGCTGTGCTGGCTGTTTGGGCATTAATTTTTCTTTTTGAGCCTTAAGTGTGCTTGTAGGATGAAGAAACTGATGGGATTGGAGATCTGGATTTGTCTGGTTTTAAGTCACTGTCTCTAGGCCTATTTTTATGAGCCCCTTAGGAAAATTCAAAAGGAGTTCCTTTATTTCACTAAGGTCAATACATAGTTTGGGGAGGGGTATATTTGGATTGTTTTTGAAGAAGGAAAGAACAGTGTCAGGAGAATGGGCAAAGACAATAAAATCCAAGCTCTTATTTGTTAATGTTTTCCTGAGAAATAGAAATTTTCTCAATTTGACTCTTGGAATGTCTGAAAAGAAGCAAATTCTAAACTTGGGAATAAATAGGTAAATCCGTTAATAAGCCATCTGGCAACTTTCAGAAGCTTTGTTAAGAGATTGCTCCATCACAGACCACACTTCTATTAATGAGTAGAGAGGAGGAGCCATTTGATTACATTTTCATCCACTGCCCTTCAGGAGCTCTGTTCTGCCCAGACATGTGGTCATTAATTTGCACCTTCCCCAGTGAGATTTTCCTCATGCTAATCCTTTCCTACAGGTAGCCTTGCATGTCGTTCCCAAGAATATGTTCCCAGACTTGAAGTAGCTTTCTTTTCTTTTTTTTTAGGGTTAGATGAGTACAGGGAATGATCCCTGACTTTAATGAGGAAAAAAGTAGAATTATTAAAACATAAATTCCATAGTGGGATCAGAAAAGAATTAAATGCTTTATAAAACAGAAAAAAAAAGAAATCAAGATCATTCTAGAGATAAACTGAGATGAAAATAAGTATACTCACTCTTGGAAGGTGAAAAGATGATGAGTCTTAAATTGTTTTCAAATGAGATAAAGATGGATCTAGTAAAGAGTCTTATAGTTCCCTCTGGAAATATTTTTACTTTTCTTTAGGGCTTTATGTCATAGCAATTTCCTTTCATCTTTAAGACTTCTAAATTGCCTTAATTTTCTTTAACTTTTTACCTTTGTGTCACTGTGAGTGAGCCCTCGCCTTATGAGTGCTGCTTATAAATAATGTCAGAATATGTTTTTTGCTACCCAGTGCCTCCTCTGGTATTCTTTCTTTTTCTCTCATCTTGGTTTTCAAATACTATTTTTGGTTTTCTTGTGAGATCTGGTCACAATCTGGTCAAAAGCTATCTAATTGGCTAATAATGATTCGTGTGCTCAAAATGAAGCTGAAGCAGGGAGAAGGTGGTGATGAGTCCAGTTTGAAAGCTCTTATTAATGAAGTTATTCTTCTTCCTGTAATGTTGATACAAGAATTATTCTTCTTGTAATAATGATAGCTGCCATTTCCTAAGCTTTTACTGTGTACCATACACTCTTAAGAATCTTATGTATATTGTTTAATCATTATGACAGCCTTTCAGATGGATATTGCTTTTTGTGTTCTTTTTATAATTTTATTAAAAAACTCAGGATATTCTATGCTTATCTTTTTTTCAATGTAAATGTATTTATTTTTAATTTTAATTAGCTTTTAAGTTTTTGTTTAGTGTATTATATCCTGTTGATTATTTTAATATTATAGGATCTAGGCTTGTCTTTGTTACTGTATGATTTTTCAGAGTTCCATGGTATAAATGTAAGAAGGACAGTTTTTATATCATACTCCTCAGAAAAACTGAGTATTTGCTGTTGGTATTGGTTCCTGTGCTGCTTTAACAATTTTAAATGAAAACTCGTTAGCTAGAAACAGAGGCCATTTATCCTTTGAACCAATTACTTATATATATTGCTTTCTCATAATCGTCTTACAAATGGAATCAATCTTGCCTTTAGCCCTCTTGTAACTCCTAGTTTTTAAAGATTTTTTTTAAGATCCGTGTTCATATTTCTGCATTTTCAGTGAAGATAATTATGGTTTCATTAAATTCACATGCCAGCAGTTCCTTTGAATCTTAACCAACCAATCTTCTTGGTAACAACAAAATGAATGTGAATTGTTTTAGTACTTTTATCATTAGTGAGACCACAAATATCAAAATCAGAGTCAGTGGCTGATAAGAGGTGATGCTTTTATTAGTCTTACTATAGCACAACCCATCACTTTTTTCTGAATTCTTCTCACTAGAACATAATGAAAATATGTATAATACCCACATATATGGCATTTTTTGACTTAAGTTGCAGTTAACTCTAAGTCAAATTATGCTGTCTACCTTAGCTCCTTGAATTGCCTTTCCTTGGTATAGGGAATTTAATCACTTTCCAACAACCTTGTTTTAATCTTTCATGTTATCCAAAGCATTCCGTCTCCTTTTCCCTCAGCCTGACAGCTTTAACTTCAAAGACCTTGGCAGTAATTATTAAAATGTGGTTGATTGAGTCTGTCATGTATTTGCTAAGTTAATCTTTTCAGAGATTAACATTTAGTATCACATCCATATTTGTTGTTGTTGAGGTATAGTTGACATATAACATATTGGCTTCAGGTGTGCAATGACTTGATACAATGACTTGATATTTGTATACACTACAAAATGATCACCACAATGAGTCTAGTTTCCTCTCTCACCATATGAAGTTAAGTAACATACAACTTGGTGTTACTGACTCTAGTCACCATGTTGAACATTACATCCCATGACCTGACTTATTTAATGACCCTTCTCCCCTCCCGACCCCCTGCTTTGGCAACCACCAATCTGTTCTCTGCATCTATGAGTTTTGTTTCTTCTTTTGTGTCTTAGATTCCACATATAAGTGAAATCATATTTGTCTTTCTCTGACTTATTTTACTTAGCATAATACCACAGTGTCCATCCATGTCACAATTGGCAAGATTTCATTCTTTTTTGTGGCTGAGGTAAGGTTCCTTTGTGTCTGTGGGGGGGGGGAGGGTTGTGTACATCTTCTTTATCCACTCATCCATCAGTGGACACTTTGGTTTTTTCCTTATCTTGGCTATTGTGAATAATGCTTCCCTGATCATAGGGGTGCATATTACCTTTCTGAATTAGGGCTTTCATTTTCTTCAGATAAATACCTGGAAATAGACTTGCTGGATCACTTCCGTTTTTAGTTTTTTAAGGGACGTCTATACTGTTTTCCATTGTGGCTGCACCAACTTATATTCCCACCAATAGTACACAATAGTTCCCTTTTCTCTACATCTTCACTGACACTTCTTATCATTTTGTTAGTTGCCAGATGCAAGATGATATATCTCATGGTTTTGAGTTGCATTTCTCTGGTAATTACTTATGCTGAGAGCATCTTTTCATGTGCCTGTTGGCCATCTATATGTCTTTGGAAAAATATTTGCTCAGGTTCTCTGCCCATTTTTAAAGGAGATTTTAAATTAGGCTGAGTTATCGCCCATTCAGTAGGTTGCCTTCTTATTTTGTTGGTGGTTTCCTTTGCTGTACAGAAACTTTTCAGTTTGATATAATTTCATTTATTTATTTTGTTTTTTATTGCCATTGCCTTTGGAGTCAGATCTAAAAAAAAATATAACCAAGAGTGATGTCAAGAAGGTTATTGCCTATGTTTTCTTCTAGGAGTTTTATGGCTTTTGATCTTATATTCAAGTCTTTAATCCATTTTGAGTTAAGTTTTGTGTATGGTGTAAGATAGTGGTCCAGTTTCATTCTTTTCTGTGTGGTTCTTCAGTTTTCCCAACACCCACTTATTGAAGAGACTGTCCATTCACCATGTGTATTTTTGTCTCCTTTGTTGTAAATTAATTGATCACAAATGCAAGGGTTTATTTCTGGGCTCTCTATTCTGTTCCACTGATCTGTGTCTGTTTTTACTGCCAATACTATACTGTTTTGTAGTATGGTTTGAAATCAGGGAGCATGATGTCTTCACGTCCATATTTACATTTTTGAAATAAAATAACTTTTACTTTTTTTTAATGTCATGTTAGTCACCATACAGCACTTCATTAGCTTTTGATGTAGTATTCCATGATTCATTGTTTGCATATAACACTCAGTGCTCCATGTAATATATGCCCTCCTTAATACCCATCACCAGGCTAATCCATTCCCCTACCCACTCCCCTCTGAAACCCTGTTTGTTTCCCAGAGTCTACAGTCTCTCATGGTTCATCTCACCCCTCTGATTTTCCCCCCTTTATTTTTCCCTTCCTTCTTCTAATGACCTCCATGGTACTCACGTTCCACATATAAGTGAAAGCATATAATTGTCTTTCTCTGCTTGACTTATTTCACTTAGCATAATCCCCTCCAGTTCCGTAACTTCTACTTCTCACTGGTATTATCTAAATAGTTGCTCTCCCCACCCCATGCTTTTGTTTTGCTTTTTGTCAGGAGTGAAAGACAAGTGGGTGGTATGACTTAGGGGAAAGAACAGTGGTTTCAGGAACAGCAGACTTGGATTCTTGTCCTGGCTTTGTCTTTGACTAGGTATTCCCAGGCAGGTCACTTGCCCTCTCTGGTTCATTTCTCAACTGTAAAACAAGGTGGCTAGACAGGATGCTCTGAGGCTGGTTCCAAAGCGACCAAGGGACCTATGGAACTGAAGGTGAGGGAGAATGGAGGAAAAGTGATAGAGTTTTAGGAAGTGGATTTTGATCTTTGGTTTGAAAGGCCAGGTTGCCCAAGGGAGCCAGTGGTCATCTCTTACTTTATCCATTGTCCCTGACATTAAGGTTAATGGGAATGGTGTTTCCAACAGCAATCATTATACGTAAGTTTCAGAAGATGAGATTTACAGCTGGGATTTTAGAGGTCTGTCTTCTGTTAACGCCCTTGGTTTTACGAACCATGAAATTGAGGCCGAGAGTAGTGGTAATATGTGCAAAGTCACAGTGAGTGGCCTCCTGGTGGATTCAGTTTTCTCTGTTCTCTGTACTATGGATACATACCTTTGACAGCTGCAATGACATCCTCTTGACAGACTCTTCCTGTAAGATTGTGTATTTCAACAGAATCTCTTCTTTATAATAGAGCTGACTGCAAGTAGCCATGCCCAATCTTTATAACTGCTTCTCATCTTCATTTGTGATTGCTTTGCTCACATTTAGGAATAAAATATGAAATACTTTCTTAGAAATAGCACCAAGTTGTTACTTCATTTATTCTAGCTTCTATATTTCTTTTAAAGTTTGCTTAATTTTGTACAATTTTCTTAACCACAGGAACTAAGCAATTCATCTGATGGTCAGAATGGAAATTAAGGCATAAATGCCTGTTAGATCTACCTCATTAATGAACTTGGTTGTAATTCTCAGGCAGTACTCAGACTCCCCTTACAGAAATAAAATGCCATTCCTTTTAGCAGTCTTTAAACTTCTTTTCATACTAATTCAGAACTAGTACCTAATGTCCCCGTGTGCTGTAGTATGTGATATCACTTCATTTGGGATCAAGAATTCAGGTATATTAGCCACAGATACTTCATATTCTCCCAGATGAGCCTCTTACGTCGTTTTTAATTTCAGAGTCTGGCTACTAGGGCCACGTGCAAGGATTTGGTTGGTGTTAACAAAAATACTTGTTAAAAAACAAGGACTCTACTATATACTAATAGACTTCCCTTGTATTACTACATACGTGTTTCCCTTTTACTCTAATTCATTATCTCCAGTTTGTCAGTGCCATTATTAGAGGGACAGAGGAGTTCATCATCTGTTGACCATTTTCTCTGGAAGTCTGAGCACTAAGAAAATCCTTTTATTTGTAAAATTAAGTCATTCCTCATACTATAAGTACTTTTTACTTTTAAAGTGTATTCAATCATGGCCTGCCATTTTTATAAAAACCAAAGCTGAAAAACATTTCTGAGTCACAGGGTTTTTATAGCCATGCACGCCCGATTTCAGGCAAGCCTGGGGACACATCTGCTCCTGAGCCTCCTTTTTAAGTAGTGCCTCAGCTCACAAGCCCCCCTGGAAGGTTACCACTCAGCTTCTCCAGTATTAAGGTAGCCCTGCTGCTTTCCTGAGGAGACCTCCTGCAGACGGCATGCAAGTTTGGCCTGTTAAAACTGCTAGTGGTGAATGCTCTGTACCATATTAGCTTCACAACTCTATCTGCAAGCAAGGATCATAGACAAACACTGACTTTTGGTATTGCTGTCATTATGTTGTGTTTGAAATTCTTATTCCACAGTTCCCCTTTTGTGGAAGTCCTGACATGTATGCCTTGTCTCCTCCATTACTTTTGCCTTCAACAATGAACTCTACAGTGTCGAAAGGCATTTATTATGACCCATAGCCAGATACTCCCTTCTTGCTTCAAACAACCCAAGGCTGCCTGTATTACAGCACTTTGGGGGGGTTGCTAAGACTGTGTTTTTCTAATGCTTCATGTTAAATAATTTTGCTCAGCAGTTCTTAAAATTCTGTTAAATACTATTAAATTGGTGTTGAACAAAAGTGCAATGCATACTAGAGAGAGCTGCATTGTCCCTTATGCAGGGATATGGGTATATGTGTTACATAGGCCAATATGTAACCCACCATTCATTCCAGAACTGGAAAGAATGCTACAGATCAGATGGTTATCCTAATGTCATGAGCATCACTTTAGGCAGTAGCTAATGAATACCTCTTCTACAACGGACAACATCTGTCAGTGTAAGTTAAAGACAAAAAATTCTGGACTGATAAAAAAGCCAGGTGTTTTAATTTCCTTTGACATTTAAAAACAACACACAGAATTATTGACAGACTTAAAAATATTAAGGGAAATTAATCTTCTAGATATATGATGACTGATTTTGAAGGAAGTATCTGGGAACTCTGTAATTGTCCATTTTCCATTCAGTCACACAATATTTAGTATATATCTGAAGCTGGGAATAATGTAAACATAAAAGTAATTAAGATAATTTTCATTCACCAAGAGCTCATAGAAAGGCACACTATATAGTTATATAGCTAAATGCAACCAAAATCTGTTTTTCCAAACTTACCCATCTGTAATAAAAGAAAGATGAAGTAAAACATTTGGAACTTGAACTTATTCTTTGCCACTTTGTTGGAGGGAACTGTAGAAACACTAGCATATGGCTTTTGGGGTTGGATCAGATTGCTCTCTGCTGACTCAGTTATTAACTAAGGACAACCTCAGTTTGGGGATCATGAGATGATGGATAGGAACCTGCCCCAGTGACCAGTTTCCTTTCTTTAAAGAATTCTATCTAGAAGAGATGATAACCTGAACACACAAATAGGATCAGATTAAATGAAATGGGGGTGGGTAGAAATTTGGAGGGGATGGCAATAAGCTGGTCAAAACTTTCTAAGGTGACTAGGCTACTAGGGCCTAGGCCAGTGGTGTCCAATTGCCTGCACGCTAAAATGACCTATGGAACTTGAAGTGTATCTATTACTGCTTCCAGAGATGATGATTTAATTGGTCTTGGGTGAGGCCTGGGCTTTAAGATTTTCAAAAATTCTAATGTGGAAAAAGTTAGAAACTACTTTTAACAATAGCATAAGCCCCAGGTTCTGGGATTAAAAAAAAAAATAAGACAAACTCTAACTTCTGTTTTGCTAAGAACCACTTGAACATGGTAACTGTAGGTCACAGTGAAACAAAATACTGGAGTTGAAAGGGAACTGAGATCATCTAATTGAGATTATAAATGGGTAAACAGGCTATTTATGGCTCTCAGATATGTTCAGCCTGCATCATGTTCTAAAATACCTGAAATTAGTTGATAACCCATGAGAACTTTCACATAAAAATCTAGATGTTCTGTTTCTTTAAAAAATAAGATCTGACAACTCTAGACCTATACAGCAGCAACAGGCCAGAGTTCAGCAATGGTTTAACCCCTTAGCTGGGGCACCTGCTCTCCACTTTGCCACTGTCTTCATCAGCCATACCCTAGTGGGTATTTGTTTTGATTCAGCTCCTGCCTTCTACAAAACAAAAAACTAACTTTCTGCATTTCTTTTTACCGACTTCTTCCAGCTCTGCAGCATAAGGAAGCTCATTCATTCTGCCTGAACGGGCTTCAACTTTTGAAGGGCAGGAATCTTGCTCTCTCCCAATGTTCCTCTACAGCTAAATACCCCTAGTTCCTTCAAGTATTCCCTGTGGGGTGTAGGGTTCTGGAGTCCTCACCATCCTGGTCCCTTCCTCGGAATACACACTTAGTCGTCAATGTCCTCCTTAAATGTGGTAGCCATGATGAAACACAGCACTTGCACAGAGGTATTCTGAGTGTGGCTGTGACACTTCCATTGATGAAATCTGAAACACCACTAATTTTTTTTATCAGTGTCATCACACTGTTGGTGCACGTTGAGCCTGTGGCCAACTGAAATCCTTGTCTTTTTTTTTTTTTTTTTTTTTTTTTTTTTTTTTTTTTTTTTAAGATTTACTTATCTGACAGAGAGAAACACAGCTACAGAGGAAACACAAGCAGAGGGAGTTAGAGAGGGAGAAGCAGACTTCCTGCCGAGCAGGGAGGCTGATGTGGGACTCGATCCCAGGACTCTGGGATCATGACCTGAACCAAAGGCAGACACTTAACAACTAAGCCACTCAGGCACCCCAATCCCTGTCTTTTTTATATGAAATGATATGATGCCAGATTTCTCCACCTCAAACTTATACAACCTATTTAATTAAAATGAGGATGTTACATTTATGATCTGTTTAATTTCATCTTGCTGGTACCTCTCTGGAACTGTTTTGAGTTTGTGACTATCATCTATATTAGCAATTCTGGGTTGTTTCATCCTCAAATCTGATACTTTGTGATGCCTTCATCCAAATCACCAACTTAAGAAAAAAAAAAGACAGAGTCCTGTGAAATATCAAAAGAGAGAGACCAAAAGACTAAAATTACAACAAATAAAAATTTGTTTATGTATCTGAATACATGTCCATGTAGTACATATACCATCAAGGCCATACTTTAATTATCCATGAGGCTGTTAAGGAAACCCTTTCAGGAACTGATTTATACTATCTATTCCATTCAGCTAACCTAGTGATGTAACAGTACAATCAAAAGAAGAACCAGTTAGTGCTTAGAGTCAAACCGGGCTACCGGTGATTTTCGCCATTTTGCTACATACAGACAGTAAGCTGGTCAAACTGTACCCTTTCCCCATGTGAAAATCAGAATACCAGAAGACGCTATTTCCTGCTGAAGGCTCTCTGGCTACCTTAGAGTGTGTGCCAGTCCTTCCCTCTGAATCTTTACCTGATGGAAGTGAAGTTGAAATAATAAAGAATTTCTACTTACACATAATTCAGGACTCAGGAGGTCAAGGCAATGAGATGAACCATGTAGGATCAAAAGCTTGCCGACATTTAAGAAATATGACACAGTCTATTAAGAAGCAACAAAGGCAGACATTTCTTTCTCTACTATATTAAACAAGATTTTCAACAAGAAAACCAAATTTACAAATATTTTTAAAAAGATTCTTCAGTTAAACATACTTCATGACACTCTTGATCCAGTGACTTTGTCAAAAACAAAGAATGTTAAATAACTTGACCAATTTGGTATGCCAAGGTCATCCTTTTAGAAAACTCCCAAATTCTTGTGCATTTTCAGAGGAAGCTGATCCTCTGAGAATTATTTTGGGATTCTTCGGAGTTCACTCATGAGCCAAAGGGCAACACTGAGCAGAGCCAGGGAGCCTGACTGGTGGGTGGCAGCCAGAGGAGTTGGGACGTACATGAGCAGAGTGCTAATGCCTAAGGCCACCTGTAACAGAGGAAAGAATGCAGTAAAAAAAAGCAGGAACCACAAATTCAGAATTGTCATGACTGGGCAGGGACAGCCAGATACATAAACCTCCACATTCTCCCATCAGAACGTTAAAAATTCAAACAAAACAGATAAACCTAGAATTCTCCTTAATAATCCTTCATCCTAGCCCAGCTCCCCTCCCCAAAGACAGTCGTCAGTTTCCATACACTTGTACTTTTGTACCTGTGTGTATACAAAAACATACTTTTGTGCTTTTAAAAATGGGATTGTTCTCTCACTTTTTTTTCACCTAATAATATATCTCTTGATATCTTATTATTTTAAACTGCTACACAGTATTACACAGTATATGTTTTTACCATTGTTGTTTATTTAGGTTTCCAGGTTTTTTTTTACTATCACAGCAATTCTACCAAGAGTTACTTTGTAGACAGCTCTTTGTGCCTTAGAACATTTCTAGAGCAGGCACTAAGAAGTCAATTTGTTAGATCAAAGGATTATACACTTAACATTTTAAAAGCTATTGCCAAACTGCTCTCTGAAAAAACTATACCAACTCATGCTTTCACCAAGAATATATGAAGGTGTCCATTTTCCAAGCCCCTGCCAATACCAGATTATCTTTTTAAAAACATTTTCCCCCTAATCTGACAGGCACAAAATGGCATGCGTTGTTTTAATTCTCTCCTCTCTGATAATGAGTGAGGCTAAAGAGCTTTTCATTTATTGGCCATTCATCATTCCTCTTGTGAGAACTGTGTATTTTGATTGATACCCTCATTTTATTTTCTGAGTATTCTTTATTAAGAAAATATCTTAAAATAATACATAAAATTTATTAGAAGATATATAAAGATATAATCAGTATTATCAATATTGAAAACATTTTCTCCTAGCCTGTCACCTCTCTTAATTTAGTTTTGGGGACACCCTCAGACCAAAAAGAAGTGGTTTTATACCTGTGTATACGCCAAAGCTAGCAGAGCCGCTGCGGCCATCTTGGTCCTTCGAGGAAGGGAGATTCTCCGGGAGAGGAAGTAGAGCACTGTCACGGCTGTAACAGAACTGATTCCCTGTGGGGAGGAAGGCCTCTCATCAAGGACCAGGAAGAAATGTTCTACCCTCCTGCTTTCTGCTCATCTGATACATCTCTCCTCTAGAACCATAGTAACCATGAAAGAATTCTTGTCCCAGACACAGACCCATCTGGGGCTCCTCCTAAGACTACTCCTCGATCTCCTCCATGCTCTTCTGCTTGCTGCTTAAATGCTCATATTTCTGCAGTTTACACACTCTCTCTTCTCACGTGGGTGCCCCGCCAGGTGCAGCCCTCACTTTTTAAATCATTCTTTGTATCCTAATACCTCATTTTACCTCCTCTCTAATCCTGTATTTTTAAAGCAGGGCTGACCCCCGCACATGAGGGTTATTATTTTCATGGGCTGTGAGTGGAGAAGGTAGTGGTGCTAGGAGCTAGTGCTAAAAGCAACCCAAAGTCTCCTTTTCCTTTCCCCTGACTGGCAATAGGATCTCCTCCCCGCATCCATGTTGTCAAGGAGAATGTTTTTCTATCATTTTCTGTATCTATTTCACTTTTCCTTTTCAGAGCTGTCCATGATGACAATTTCAACCAGAATTTACTTATCACAAGGTAACTGGCCAATGCCCCAATGTTGCCTTTGGGGATCTGAGGCCTCTGGACCTCTCTCTGGGTGTGCTTCATTCATCTCAAACCCAACACACCGCAATCTGCTGACATCTTCCATCTCCAGCCCAACACTCATTTCAATAGTCCCATATCTGGGTATGTCTTAAGCATGCCACAGAACGAACTCTGGGAGCTTCTTCACCTTCATTCCTATAACCCAGTCTTCTACTCCTTAGAGCCTCTTTGTGATCCACCATTTTCTTCAAGCCCTGCTCTTCCATGCAGCCTAGTGCCCCACCTCTCTCACCTGCATTACTGCAACGGCCCCTCTGCTTCCTGCTGGCCTCCGTGCTGCCAGTCTCGCCCTGCTCCAATGTGTCATGTCCAGGCTACCAAGCCAATCTTAGCATGACCCCAAGCAGGCCTTTGATAAATATCAGCTTAAATAAGATGGGAAATATTTATGATGCTCTTAGCTCCCTGGGGTCTTGGGTCAGCTGTGACAGTTTGCCCTCTCTTCTCTACTCAGCCTCATTTACACTAAAATCACTCTCCTATGTGTGTGCAGGATTAAGGGAAGTTATCCTTTGCCAGGTGGTAAAAGGCACAGTAGACTTCAAGAAGACGACATCATTATCCCCAAAGCCAGAATTTGGCTGGAACAGGTGTGGGTAATATAGACAAAAACATCCCATCAGAGAACTGGTGCTAAAGTTCTAAAAAGCAAAGGAAATCTAGTGCCCACTGTACTCCACCCTTTCTCAGGGCTGCCATCAGTGTTTCAGACGCCACAGGGCCTATGAGAGGCTCACTATGCTCGGCAGCCAGTAACCACCAGCCAGACTTACCAGAATCCGGTGATCAAACTGCACCATGATGGGATTCTCAAAAACATTCCTTAGGATGGGGGAGAAGGTAAAGAGATCCTCTGGGATCCAAGATTCTCCCATCTTCGGGAAAGAGTTGTAGACAAGCCCAGCATCCAGCCCTGCCACAAAAGCCCCTATATGCCAAAGTAAATGGTAATTATTAAAATGAGATAGAAGAGGGTTCAAATACTAGTTCTGACACAGAAAAAGTCTATTATCCCAGAATCAGACAAAAGGAATAGAGAATAAAAAGATCTACAGAAGGGGTTCTCAAACAGAGAATATACAACAGCATCACCATGGGAACTTAAAAAAAAACAAAACACCGTAAGTGCATCCTTACCTTCTCCCACCAAAGACTTGGCATGCTTCCCATAAAGGAGTGAACTAGAAGCTCTAGAACAAGGCACATTGGATGGAAACATTCCCTTAGTGATTTTGATGCCCTCCCCATCCCACTATGAACTCCATCTATTCTGGAAATGCTCTTCCCCCAGTTATCTGCACAATTCACTCCTTCATTTCCTCAGATCTCCACTCAATGTCACCTTATCAAAGAGATCACCCCAATGATCCTGTGTAAGACAGCACTTCCCCAAATCCACCTCTATCCCTTTATCCTGCTTTATTTTTTTCATGTCACTGAACACTATCTGCCATATGTTTTCATTGTTTATTATGTCTATTATTATGTCTTCCCTGAGTGCTCAAAAAAAATGTTTGTTGAGTGAACACAGAAGTGAAAATTATAAACTAAAGATTGGATAAACATAAAGTATCCATGAGTTAATGGATGACTGATTCATTATTTATGATCAAAGATGACTCAGGGATGTTTGGATCACATTCCCTGTTTTTTATAAATAGCACTTATAGTCAAGTTAAAATTCATGTTCTTCCACCAAAAACAGAGGGAAGTGAATCAACTGGTTTGATGGTTCTCTTTAGAGCAGTGCTACTTAACAGAACTTTCTGTGATGACAGATATGTTCTGTATCTGCCAGCCAGCACAATAGCTGCTAGCCACATGTGGCTACTGAGCACTTAAAATGTGGCTAGTGCGACTGAGGAACTAAATTTTACATTTTATTTAATTTTAACTAATTAAATAAATTAGGCAAGTGATTAATGTACTGGATGGTACAGTTCTTGAGTGAGAGAGGTAGGGTAGAGGTGTGATTTAAAGAATGAAAAAGACCTGTGTCCATCTCTTTGCCCCAATGAGCTCCTCAACTTAGACCATTCAGAAATGGATGGAAAGGACTGTTCTCTGATTTGCACCTAGCCTTTGCTACATGCCCAGGTACTTTTCTAAGCATTTCACATGTATCACTCGTACTATTACCATCATCCCCATTTTACAAATGAGATCACTGAGGCCCAGAAGGTTTTACAGCTTGCCCAAGGTCAGAGAGTTCACAGGTGGTAAAGCCAGGATTTGAACCTAAGAAGTCTGGATCCAGATAAGTGCTCAATATTTGTGTTTAAATGACTGGAAGGTGGGGTTTTTGGAAGGGAGAAAGGAACAGAAAACAGAACGAAGATGGTGGGTATGAGAGAGACAGGTGTGAAAGGGAAATATGAAGGTGCAGGAGGAAAGGACAAAGTGTTCGGCAAGAGATTCCCCCCGCCATGGGCAGAAAAAACTAGACCACACGGGATGAGAAGAGTCCTACCTGACAGAGCAGTAAGGAACACCAGGCCGGCTGTTCCGTGAGCACATCGTCTCAGCCACAGGAGCTGACGAGTTTCAGCCAACTAGAGAAGAAAAAACCGTTCAGATAAACTGTACTGCAGGAACTGAGGGAGGCAGCAAAGATCTCCAAAGACAAACCCAAATGACAGTCTGAGGTCAGATCTTCTTTGATGTCCTAAGTAGGTTAAGTACTCCTGGAAGATATTCTGGTCTAACACGCATCACATTTTATTACATTTATACATTTACTATCTGTCTTCCCTGCTATCCTATAAGTCTTGTTGCTACCTGTCTTGCTTAGTGAAGTAATTCCAGCCCAGTGCTTGGTATGTAAGTATTCAATACTTACCTGTTCAATAATGATTTGCATTGTTCAAGAGGAAAATGTTTTACCATGGTTGAAATGATGTGCCTTAAGATACAGGGCTATATTTTCATGTTGTTTGTACTATTTCATGTTTAGAAAATTCAGTCAGAATCAAAACAGTATAAAATCCCTAAAGTAGAGAGGTGCCTGGATGGTACAGTCAGTTAAGCATCCAACTCTTGTTTTGGCTCAGGCAGCGATCTCAGGTCATGAGATCAAGACTTGTGTTGGGCTCCATGCTCAGCCTGGAGCCTGCTTGAGGCTCTCCATCTCCTTCTGCCCCTCCCCGCTGTGCGCACTCCCTCTCAAATAAATATGTAAATCTTAAAAAAAGAAAATCCTAAGGTAGAGATTCTTGAATTTAGTGTTTTGGTAAGATCAAAATTTCATTTTATTTTTACTATAGCCAGCTTCTAATCCTAATCAGTGAATCAACAAATATTTATTAAGAAGTTTATAAACAGATTACCATAAAGATACAAAGGAGTTAAGTCAGAGTACTGCCCTTCAATGGTCTATAATCTAGTATACAAAGAGTGAGGTAGCATTACTAAGGTATCAAAGAACCATATATTAGTGCTGTCCAACAGAACTTTCTCTGATGATGATGTTCTGTTTTTTGTACTGGCCAATAATGAGATCCTGAAATGAGGCCATCATATCTGAAAATTAAATAAAAAGTTAAGTGTTTTTTTTTAACTTTAAGTACATAATTGCTTTTTAAAAATAAACTTAATTTTAATTAAAATTTAAATAGCCACATGTGACTATAGATACTGTGTTGGACAGCATAGCACTACATGTCTAACTATCATCTCAAATCCTTTCTGCAATTACTGTAATATAAATAAATAAAAAGAAAAACAGTTGATAATTAAAAAGTCATTGGCAACCTTTCAGAGCACCATTTCCCATAGAGGGTGTTTAGGTGCGTGGGCATATGTGCAGGCATGTGGGTGAACCACATGGGTGTGCACGTACAGAGGCGAGTGGGTGGGAGTGCCCGATGACAAGAATTACAAAGAGTGGGTTGTCAGCAAGTACAGTTCCAGATATAGGCAATTAATTTCAGAAGTCTGACTTTGAAAAACAACAAGAATTATTCCGATGTAGGTTACTATACCAATGTCTCAACCCCATCTGGCTTCCTTGTGGGGATGACTGCCAGGTCCATAACTCATTTGCTTATTGGAATTGAGACTACTGGTTCCAAGTATGTATTGGATAATTCTACTTAAAAGGCTTACTGTCATCTCAAACTTCATTCCACCAACAGGTTATCCAGGTCAACCATGACTTCAGTACCTAAAATAATACTCATTTTTAGAAAAACTAGTATTTTCCTTTAATCAGCATACAGGAAAATACTTTCAGGCAAGATCACAAGATCAGACTAAGACCTGATGAATGGTAGGTCCCCATCTAAAGAACAAACAACTCTCATGGCTCTTATATACCATCAGAGGTCCAGAAACAGCTCTCCTTCTGGCCTTCCTCACTGGCTATCTACCATCTACCTGGAAAACAGAAGTGGGTGGGATAGCTTTTGTTGCAACTCCTTCCTACCATTCCTAAAATTCGTGTTTTCACTTTTCCCAGTAGGCAATGCTGACAGGCTCCTGTACTAATTTTCCTCTGACTAAGTTACTCCAATTCAAAAGAATAATGGTGCATTTTACTTTGCAGTTTCGAAGCTTTCCAGAGTCTCAATGTTCAATGTTGCTGTCATCTTTGAATATACCTAATTTCTGGTAAATTGGTAGATGTTACTAAGGGAATATGTGTGTTTTGATTTATAATTTCCCATCAGAAGAATTTCTGTTCCTCTGACCTTGTCAGCATCTGTGCAGATATACTAACAATACAGACTGACTTTTACCTTGTGCTGAGGGAGCAGCAGTGAGAGTGAAGTCCATAAGCTGGTACAATAAAGAACAAGGGCTGATCCCAGGTGGGCAGCAAGGCGGTACTGACTGACCCGAGGGATGTCATGGGAATCTGGCTTTTCTTCTAATCCACTTTTCACCATATACCATCCTAACAGACCCTGGAACCAAAAACATAAGAGGCAAATAAACAAAGCTGGATCTGTCCATTCAACTTTACTATGTGAGAAAGTAAATTGTCTATTTTCAGGAGTACTCCGCACCTGACCTCTCCTTTCCATACCTTCCCACATCGGTATCCCAGGAGTCGTACCCTACTCCCATTTTCATTTATAGCACCACAAATGCTTAACCCCTGTTTAGATTAACATTTTATTGAAGTATAAGCCAAATGTAGAAAAGCACACAGAAGCTTATCTATGGGCAAAACCTTAAAAATACTTGATATAATTTAACATTATGTAAAATGAAACATAAGAATAAAAGGAGAGTTTTTCTATAAAAACCAGATTGAGTGTTTTTGGAAAATCTTTGATAAAGATAACTGCTTAAAAACAATTATTGTCAAGTTAATAGGAACAGACAATTATAAAAGTCTCGGGTGGAGGGCAATCAAAAGTCTATAAGGCTTTGCTGGCAGATGGCTTTGCAAATGTCTAAGTTCCCACTCCTCCTTTAAGGAAAATGAAATGAAATGATAGTTTATGGGGATGCAAGAGATCTGAAAATTAAACTCCAATCAGAGAACTCAATGAACAGGCCTTAGTTCTTTATTTAAAAAAAAAAAAAAGTAATGAAAGTACAACTTTAGGCTTAAAAGTTCAAGGTATGTATTACTCTGATACCCTACTTTAATTTTTTTCAATTAACCAAACAACTGTCAGTTTCACTTCTCTCAGATAAGATACAGCCCTTTCAACCCTGTCCTCCCAAGTTAACAGAAGCATGTCAGAGAGGTGGGATTCTCCCACCTCTTCTGATAGATCTCCTCAGGAAATCTTTTGGGGCATGTCTTGCCCCTTAGTGATTACCTTGGATGTTCTAACTAGCTTGATTTCATCTGCATAGGACACTGGAAGACAAAGGAGCATATAGTGTGATTTGCCAGCTTCGCTTTCTTCTTCCCATAATCCTATCTGCCATCTTCAAATTGCCGCCTCCCTGGGAGTCTGTCTCTGGAGGGTCTTTTTTTCCATTCCAAAATAAATTTTCACTTTGTTTCACCAACCCTCCCCTAATTATTAGTAGACTTTTATTAATGTCTCTTTAACTCTATTGCCTCTAATTTGTCTTTTCCATATCCCTCTAATTCCTTCTAACTGGTTCTTATTCTTACTACTTCTGAGTTTAATTAACCAATTAGCAACCTCCTGAGCAAATTTTGATGTTTCTTTGATGCTCTAAGATGCTCTCTGAGGGCCTATAATCATGACCCAAATACTTATATGTATCTCTCTCATATTCTTTTTCTTGGATCTGTCTCAGTGAACCTCTTAACTGTGGGAGTCTTTAAATTTGCTTCTTCAGCCATTCTAGCACAGCAATCCCATTCCCCATCTAGCAGACAAGTCAGAAGGGGAGAGGGGGAGACAAGAACCCAGGAAGAGATCCATGAAAGGAAAGAACCTCTTGTGACTCAAAAATACATTCATTAGCTGAGCAGTTACTAATTCCTGGCACTAAACTAAGTACTTTATATGCATGATCCATCTCATTTAAATCACACAACCTAACCAGTAGGCACTATTATTATCCCTATTTACAGGTACCAAAAGTATCGTCTATAGAAAGTAGACAACTTGCCCTACTAAGTGGCCGGGCTGTGCTATGCCTGTTAATACTAAAATTCATCCTCTTTCCTACTCTGTTATACAGACTCAGATTCCTTCCTTAAAAACAATCCCAATGGGGAAGCTCCTGGAACCACCTCTGGCTTCCCAAACTAATAAATCTTACCTGGAAGCAGACTAACCCACACAGGGCAAGAACACGTCCTTTCATGCCACGGCTGAGCCAGCCCTTTCTCCAAAAGTAGGCAGCAGGCAGGATATATGCGAGGCCCACAAGGCGACCCCACATTCGGTGTGAGTACTCCATGTACCAGATGAACTTGAATTCAGCCAGCGTCATATCATGATTCAAGCTGAGTGACAAGGGAAGTCAAAAAAGAAAGAAGAAACATCTTAATTTTTATTTCCAGACAGAATTCAGGAGCATTCTCAGTTTTGAAGCTTGAAATGAAAGGTCTGCCTTCTTCCTTATCAGGAATGTCAGGATCACTTTGGAACTGGAGATTTAGAGTAGGGAGCTCACAAAACATAATAGAAGCAAATATTGAGAAATAATGGAATCTAACCATTCTAAAATGTTTAAATAAGCAAAAGACTGAAAAGGCCTAGTGGGATGTTTGTTTCTCTATTATACTTACTTTTTAAAAAAATATTTTATTTATTTGAGAGAATGAGTGAGAGAGAATGAGAGCATTAGCAGGGAGAGGGAGAAGCAGACGCCCCTGCTCAGCAGGGGGTCAGACACAGGGCTCGATCCCAGGACCCCAGGATCACAACTTGAGCCGAAGGCAGATGCATAACCGACTGAGCCACCCAGGCGCCCCATTACTTACATTTTAAATTCCGGAAATTGCTGATATTTTTGGAATTCTGTTTCCCATTCTTCTTGACTGGTAGGTGGCTTCATCTCCTTTATCAAATGCCAGTCTACCATTGAGAGACCAGACTCTGTCAACCTTAAGATAGGAAAGAAGTGTTTATGTGCATGTATGTGTATGCACACACAATGCTGGATTTCTCATAAATGGTTTACAGAAACAAATGGATCTGAATTTAACCCCTCCAGAGGTAAACACATCATTTCAGTGTATTCTTTTTTGACACCTTGCTTTCTTCTTACTGCTTAAAATTGTACCAGAAACAGATGCTATCAGGTACAAATTTCTTTACTCCTTTGTCTCTCGATCCTTTCGTTCAGCTCTCTTTACTTCTTTCTTTCACTAGCATTCCTTAACAGATAAAATCAACCCTCAGAGTAATGTGCCCTAATGAATAAATGACATTTTTTACAGAGGGAGAAGAGATTTATTATAGATATAAAACAGTTTAAACTCTTGCGTGAATTTAAAGCTAATAAAACTTAAATTTGTTGCAGTTTCCCATAACAGTCTATATAACATACGGTATTTTGAAATAAGAGCACAGGGAATGTGGAGAGAATTTGAGGAACACATACTGTATTAATGCCAGAAGATATTTTCACCGAAAGGAATGAGGGTTCCTAAAATGAAAGGCTGATTTTAGGTCAGAGGCAGGAAATGTGTAAGATGAACCTAGAACAGCTTATCCAGAAAGCAAAGAATTTAGTTGCTAGGATCCTGTCAAAAAGATCCAGGAGGCAATTTGAAGAGCCTCCCATTGACTAAAGATGGAATAATTTGACCAAATCATCAATGCAATGGATTGAAACATCAAAGACGTTTAAACCTATTAACTTATAATACTTAAAAAGCCAAACCTTTTATTGATCATCTTTGGAGGATGCTTGGGAACCAACTTATTATTTTCAAAATGATAAATAAAGAGAAAGATTCAAATATTTATCCTGCCTTTCTTATACAAACTGTACCTCATGACAGCCAAACTGTTGATGAGGGCAAGTTTTTCTTTAGAGTTGAGCTAATAAAATATTACAATTTTGCAACTGTAATGAAATCATGGATCTAGGCAATGATCAACAATGGCTGTTGGCATCTCTAATGAACACCAGATATTTATGAATGTTGTAATAACAACATTATTGTGAAGTATTTTGCCCCTTGCTCCCAACCTGAATCTGATCAAGCAAAACCAGTTTACAGGAAATACTGGGGATAATGGGACATGTTAAACACCACAAGTATGCAATTAACAAAACCCTGGGAAACTCCATAGGACCAATCAGTTACATTTCTTAAACAGCAAACAAAAACTACACAGAAAGGAGGAAGGAAGGAGAAGAATCTATAGATTTAAAGGGACCTAAGAGGCATACAAACCAATTGTGATCTATTTATGTGGATTTAATTCAAACAAACTATAAAAATTTTTGAGACAAATTTGAAAACTGTTTGTAGAGGGAAAATATATACAAATAATGCATAGCAAACAGGTAAGACCTAAATCAGGCTTTATGAAGGGCTCCCAGTTATTAAGCTCTAAACTGTTCTACAGCAGGTGAGCCCTCAGATGTATCCCTCTTTAGGCCTCAGTTTCTACACATATAAGATAAGGGAGTGAGACTAGAGGATTCCTAAGGCCCCTTTCCCCTTGGTCATCCTGTGCTTCTACTGAGGACCCAAAGAGATGACTTGCTATGAGCAAATTACTCACCTAGTCACTCCACCAAGAATAACTGCTCCAGCCACTGTTCCACTGCAGACCAGGAGCCATCGGCCTACCACCCGCTCAGCAGCTTTTGAGGGAAGGGACACGGTACCCCTTCCTGACTGCAAAGCTACTTCAGAGATGGTGCTGTATTGCCCTGGCCTCAAGGGGCACCTGATCCCATAGCTGCAACCACACTAAGGATCAAGACAGATAAATTACAACTGGAGACAGTGGGAAAGGGCTCAGTCTACTGCTCTCACACAGAATACCACTCTGTCTAGAGTGGAGTACCCTGTATGGCCACATCTCCACTGCTTCTGCCCTAATATATTATCTCCTATCTGGATTACTGCATCCACCCCACAACTGGTTTTCCCCTAGTTTTGCTTCACTCCAATCCATCCCCACACTACATGAACCTTCTGGTCTCTGCATACTTCCCCTAGACTTAACTGTACACCTAAATACGGATTATTTTCTTTCTTGCTGACTGGGATGCTCTTTGTCCCCTGGCTGAGAAGGTCTACTATAGATCCCATTCCAGATGTCACCTCTGCTGGGAAATGTTCCTAGGTTCTCCTGGGTCTGCAATAGGTCATTCCCACAGCACACTCTACCTTCTCTATCTAGTCTTTAACACATGTGGGTACTTCAGGTTCATTTGTCTCCGTCTCCCACTAAGCTGAGTTGCACTACAGAAGTTTCTGGTCAGTCTGACTCTTTGTCTCCTGCCACTTTTGTTTCTAACACAGTTCCCTTACATAACAAGACCTTAATAAAGATTTGACAAACGAATTACGAATTAATTAACTGTGATTCTCTCCAGGGCAGGAGCCTATTTATCTTTTGCTTCCCAGTTCCCAACACATAATAATCACACAATAGTTATTTGTTGAGCAAATGCAAGTCCTCTTCTGACTCTGTCCCTGAGATTCCTGTTCTGTTTCCTAACTTTAAACAACTTAAATTAAGCCTCAATTTCCTTCTTTGTAGAATAGGGTTATAAATTCCTTACCTGACTACCTGGAGATTTTTAGCAAAAATAAAATATATAGGTAAAAATTACTGAGCTCTTACTATGTGCCAAACGCTTGCTGTATATGAAATTGATTCCGCCTCACCACAACTTTATGAAGTAGGTATTGCTATTCCCATTTTACAGATGAAAGAAATTAAGGCACAGAAAGGTTACTTAACTTGGCTAATATCATACAGTCAGTAAGTGGCAGGTCCGGATCCTACCTCAGGGGCTCTGGGCACAAGGAAATGCGCTGTGAATTCTAAGGAACTACGCCAACTTGATGTGGGGTTATCTATTATCTTTCTCCTGACTCTTTACGATTCCGCGAATGAGTCCTCCGTGGTGCAGTACCTGGGTTCTAGGCGCCACCCTAGGAGCCAGGAGCCGGAGACACGGGCTCCCCATCAGGGCCTTCAGGGTCGGAAAGAGTAATCGCTGCATACTGAGGACAGTGCAAAGAAACCACCTCCACACCCCAGCTCTCGTGGTCTCCTTTTTCCACCACCGACCAGAGAAATACTTCCGAGTCAAGCAGAGCAAGCCCCTCCTTCTCAGAGGGCAAGGGCGCGTAGTGACTGCGACTGCAACTGCGCCAGCGACGGGGCTTTCGCGGGGCCTGCTGGGTCCGGGTGTCGGGGACGCGCATGGGTGCGCGCAGCCGTGAGGCGCGCTTCTTTGATCGCGCGTGCCGGAACCTAGACTCGGTGGAAACTGAGGACGCGCGAGGGAGGAACGCGTCCAGCATGAAGAAGCAGGGGGCGTCCTCCGAGAGGAAACGAGCGCGCATACTCTCCGGGAAAGCGGGTACGGAGGGGGGCGGGGAGGGGGCGCTGTCGTCCGACTTGACTGTCTCGGGCCGGCCTGCGGGAGTTCTGGCCAGTGGTGTCGCGATTTCTCTCAGAGCACTTTGCTCACCTCCTCGCACCTCCCCGCGCGGCACGTTCTGTCATTCTGGCTTTAAACGTGTGGAAGCTGAGGGCCCGAGATGCGACTTGTAGCGAGAGTGACCGGGCTCTGGAACCAGATGTGCAGGTTCGAATCCCGGTGGCCCCACGTCGCGCGACCGTATTCAAATTGGTTAACTACTTTCAGCCTCACGTTCCCCGTCGTCACGCGAGGCTACCAGTCCCCCCAGCCCGTGGCGTCGCTGGGACAGTTAGATGCCGAGCGCTGAGCTCGGTGCCTATCCCTGGTGACCGCTTGGTAACCTGTAGCTGCTGCGGCGGGGGTGAGGACTGTCCCCAAAGCCGCACAGCTGCCGGCTTCCAGGGCTTGTGGCTGCCCCAGTCCCGAGTGCTTGCTGCCGTGCCAGGCGGGACGGCGTGGCAGGTGCTAGGGAATTTGGCAGGACTCCCCCCACCCCCAACCTGAACTCTTGGTTCCTCCGGACCACAGGGTCTCAAGCTTTTTGATCTCAGGACTCTTTTCCTCTCCTAAAAGTTATTGAGAACCTCAGGGACCTTTTACTTATATAGGCTAAGTTTATTGGTATTGCCAGTATTCGAAGTTAAAACAAAAATTTTAAAATATTAATTAATTAGAAACCCATTACATATTAGCACAAATAACATTGTGTGTGTGTGTGTGTGTGTGTGTGAAAAATAACTGTCTTCCTATACAAACAAATAGAATGCCAGTGTTTTGATTTTTTTTTCAAGTCTCTTTAAGATCTGGATTAACGGAGCTGTTATACCGGCTTTTGCATTCAATCTAACTTGTCAGGGAGCCGCTTGAAAATTCCACTCCACTTGTGAGAGAATGAGCGTGAACAAGGCAAATAAAGTCTTAGTATTATTATGAAAATACTTTTCACCGCATAGACTCTGAGAGGGTCTTAAAGGCCCCTGGAGCTAACTGGACTACCACACTTGGAAAACTACTGCTCCAAACAAATGTCTTTGATTCCTACAAATAACTTTGCTTCCTGGACAACTGTCTTACTCCGCCTTCTGTCATAGCCTTCCGTGTGCACCTCCAGCCTCTCCTGGCCAAACTTTCTCCGGGTGAGGCAAATGGTACCTCTGCAGCACTGTCCAGTTAGATTGATGTGACAGCTGGTGTGGTGGCTCTCTGGAAACTCTTGGAATGAATGCAGTGCTGTTGGTTAAGAACATAGAGTGACACTTAACTCTTAAACAGTTTGACACTGACAATCTTTTAAATAAGTGAGACAGTTGCAATTTAATGTAAGCAGATGATAGATGTTTGTTTTTCAAATTAAAAATAGCCTTTTAAAAAATGATGACTCCTTTTAAAAAGCAGTATTTGGTAGAAAAAAGCAATATAGAAAAGTAAAAAGGGGAGGAGCAACTAGGCAACTCCGTCCGTTAAGCTTAAGCAGGTAAAGCGGGAGAGGGAGGAGCAGGCTCCCCGCTGAGCAGGGAGACCAGTACGGGGCTCCATCCCAGTTCCTGAGATCATGACCTGAGCCAAAGGCAGTTGCTAAACCAACTAAACCACCCAGCGCCCCAAGCATCAGACTCTTGATCTCAACTCAAGTCTTAATCTCAGCCTGATAATTGGGCTCCACAGTGGGCTCCATGCTGGGCTTTTTAAAGTGGAGCCTACTTTAAAAAAGAGGGGGTGAGGGGAGAGGAAACTAAAAGTAATTGCAGATCTTACCACCTAGTAGTCACCATTATCAGCACGTGGTGATTCTTTCAGGTATTATTGCATGAAGCATACATTTAATACTCGTAATTATAAAACAAATAAACAAAAAAACCAGGTGCTTAACTTATGGAAAAACTCAAAACTTATTTTCATCACACTTTTACTGTAAATACATGAATGGAATTTATGAATTTTATAATTATTCAGCCTTTGGTAAGTCTTTACATGACTGTTGTATACCAAGGTGGACACTGTGCTTGTTGTAAGTAATAATAAAGATTTTTCATATAAAGATCTTACTTAGGAACTTTATTGAGGTCAAGTAAAATTGAGCAAATACTTGTCTACATACATAATAATAAGAGATGGAAAGTAATTAATATTTTAAAAAGATATAAGTAGTGTTTTAAAGAGGAATATATAATTTACAAAGAGTTACATTAATTCAAAAGAGGGAGACCCATACTTTGAGAAAGAGGAGATATGGAAATGTGATTTAATATGAGCCTTGGAAGATTTTACCATTCAAAGGTGGAGCTGGCAGGACTTTTTGGGTTGAGGAGATGGTATAAGCAAGAGCAGAGATAAGACCTGAGGAGAAATGGAGGTATATAGAGGAAATAATATGTAGTTTAATAATTATAGCTTTTTGCGTACATGGTGGGTACTCTCCACTTTACATGCATTATTTAGTCCTCACTACCCTGAGGTAGGTTCTAAAGCCTACTGTGTTTTATAGAAAACGTAGGCTAAGTCACTTGTCTAGGATCACACAAATAAGTAGTGGAGCCAAGATTTGAAGTCCATCTTTGTTTTTAAACATATAATCTTTAGGGACGCCTGGGTGGCTCAGTTGGTTAAGCGACTGCCTTCGGCTCAGGTCATGATCCCGGAGACCTGGGATCGAGTCCCACATCAGGCTCCCTGCTCGGCGGGAAGCCTGCTTCTCCCTCTCTCACTCCCCCTGCTTGTGTTCCCTCTCTGGCTGTGTTTCTCTCTGTCAAATAAATAAAATCTTTAAAAAAAAAAAATAAACATATAATCTTTATAAAGACATTTAAACATATTCTGGAAACATTGAAAAAAATCTGACTTAGAATGTGATGATGAGGGCTGTGTTTTAGGAAGATTAATTTGGCATTCAGTGTATATTTTCTTCAGTATAATTTCTTATACATGTCTGTGTACTTATTTCATAGTTCAGAGACATCAGTTTAATAATCTGTATGGTATTTTATTGCATTCATGGTCTCTGGTGTATTAACGTACTTACTATTATTGGACATCGGATTTGGGTAGCAAAATATAAAATAATAGTGGTAGATTGGTCTGGATAGATAGTACCATCATCAAATTGCATTGTTTTCCATGTATTTTAGGAACAACAAATGGATTTCTCATGGAAGTCTGTGTTGATTCAGTAGAGTCAGCTGTAAATGCAGAACGAGGAGGTAAGACAAAAGAGAATGAATGATAGTTGGCAATCCTTCTAAAAGTCTGAAAATGGGGGTGCCTGGGTGTGTTAGTTGGTTAAGCATCCAACTCTTGATTTCAGCTCAGGTCATCATCTCAGGATTGTAAGACTGAGCCCCAGGTCAGACTCAGCACTGAGTGTGGAGCATGCTTGGTATTCTCTCTCCCTCTACCTCTGTTCCTCCCTCTGCCCTCTCTCTCTCTCTCTTAAAAAAAAAAAAAAAAAAAAAAGTCTGAAAAGGAATCCTATAAACTGATCTTGGGAGCCCTTGTGATCCTAAGGATCCTAGTAATCTTTTTGAATTTCCAACCAACTGGAAAACATACTGGAAAATATCATCATCTTTATTATCTTCTAATCTTACTCCTCACATTTTGAGTCAAGTGTCCACAACAGTACTTACTCACCAACTTCATTTTTTAAAAATTAAACTTAGCAGATACTTCATTTTTTTCAAACTATTGACTTAAAGATAATTTAGGAGTTTTGCTGCCATTTTCATCATCAAGACTTTTATCATTATCTTTCTTTTAAAAAAGAAATTTTTTGAGAGAGAGCAAAAGAGAGAGCACAAGCAAGTGGAGGGGCAGAGGTAGAGGGAGAAGCAGGCTCCCTGCTCAGCACAGAGCTCAATCCCAAGACCCTGAGATCGTGACCTGAGCTGAAGGCAGACGCTTAACTGACTGGGCCAACCAGGTGCCCCCATTATCTCTCTCCCTCTATTTTTTTTTTAAGCATTATCTATTTTTACCTCAAGGTTTCTTTTTTTTTTTAATAATAATTTTTTAAAAATTTTTATTTATTTATTTGACAGAGAGAGAGATCACAAGTAGGCAGAGAAAGCAGAGGAAAGAGGCTCCCTGCTGAGCAGAGCCCGATGCAGGCCTCAATCCCAGAACCCTGAGATCATGACCTGAGCTGAAGGCAGAGGTTTTAACCCACTGAGCCACCCAGGTGCCCTACCTCAAGGTTTCTTTTGCATTCTGAACTTGCTTTAATGGGGGAAGTGTAGGCATTCCCACCATCTCAGGTTCAGAAATTTTTTAAACTTTTTATTATGGAAAATTTCAAACACATACAAAAGTAGAGTAGTATAATTAATCCCCTTGTACCCATCACTCAACATCTCCTAGTTTCAGCATGTGGCCAATAATTCAACTATATCAGGAAATCAAGACATTTTTTTTTTTTTAAAAGAGCAACATGGTATAGGGGTGCTTGAGTGGCTCAGTTGGTTAAATGTCTGGCTCTTGATTTCAGCTAGGGTCATGATCTCAGGGTTGAAGGATCAAAGAGTCTGCTTGAATTTTCTCCCTCTTTCTGCGCTCCTCCCCCTGCTCTCATGTGTGCATGCACATGCTCTCTCAAATCAATCAATCAATCTTTAAAGAAAAAAGAGCCACATAGTATATATTTTCAGTTTTACTGAACATTTGGTCTTTGTGGAATATTCTTTGTATTTTTAAAATAAGCCTTTGAAAATGTAAAAACTGTTCTTAATTTGGCAATAAGAAAGAGTGAAGTGCTGATATGTGCTACAACATACGTGAATCTTGAAATTTATTTTAGTAGAAAAAAAAAGTTACACAATACCACATGCTGTATGATTTTACCTATATAAAATGTCCACATTAGGCAAATTTTAGAGACAAAGTAGATTAGTGGTTGCCTAGGGTTGAGGCGCATGGGAGAACAGGAGGAGACTGCTAAAGAATATGAGGTTTCTTTTTGGAGTGAGGAAAATGTTCTAAAATTGATTGTGGTGGTGGCTGCACAATTCTGTAAGTATACTAAAAAATATTGTACACTTTAAATGGGTGAATTATATGGTGTGTGAATTATATACCAATAAAGATTCTTTTTTTAAACACACGTAAACATTTTTTACTTATAGGTCATAACAAAAGAATCTGTAGCCTTTGGCCTGCAGTGGATTAAGATATTGTCAGCCTGATCTATCCTTTATAAGGTTTTTTTTCACCTTTTTATTTAATAATTTTAGCACCACATCTTTTAGTAGGGTTTGAAAAATTGTATATTACGTTGAACATTTACTTTTCACTTATTAACAGTATGCTGCTTCTATAAAGAACTTTCCCTTATCAACTGTTTATATTGAGATTCAGTTACTATAAGAAAGGCAGGATAAATGTTTGCTCCTTTCCCCCTGTTTACTGATTTTTGGGTAATGAGTTTGTTCTCTATCCCCCAGTGAATTGTTTTATCATTATGAATTTAGATTTAGACATATTTGATATGTGTTACTCCACTACAGTTATTCTTCTTACTGATTCTCAAAGCGTCCCATGTTTAGCTGGTACAAGCCTCTTTAGCCTGGATCCTGAGACTCTTTTGACATGACCCTGTGGTCTGATAGTTAATCTGCTTTCAGCATTCTCTTAGTCTTGAAATTATCTTGATGTAAGCTATTTAAAATTTCCTTATACTTTTATAAATCTTAGAATAATAAAGACTCTTGGAAAAGATTGTTATTATCAATAAAGGGTCAGTGTTCCACTGTAGTCAATCCAGACCATATTTATTGAGTCATATCCTTGTACATGGAGAGGCAACCCTGTAATACAGAATTTCAAGAGACTTAGCTTAACTTGAAGTAACTCTTAAATTTGATAACAGTAACACAACATAGGTTGCAGAATATAGTTGGTATTAAAAATAGAGTTTGCTGGAGGGAGGACAAGATGGCGAAAAGCTGGGTGACTCCATTTCGGGGAGTTCCCTGAAGTCAGCTGAATACCCACGAAAAACACTGCAAGAACACTGTGAGCACCAATGCAATTAGCCTGAAATGTAATATTTCACACTTCTGGATCTCTACGGGGGAAGAAGAGCATCAACAAAGACGTAGAGTGGAGTGGGAACGCTCGGAGTGATAGCCAAAGACAAAGGGATGTGGGGAAGGAAGCCCACAGAGGCAACCCATTGGAAAGCAATACCCTGCCACGAAAGTGCTCTGTGTTTGGGGAATAACAGCAGATTACGGTCTGATTAAAAGCAGGCAAAAACGGAGAGCCTGAGGGGCAGCCAGGGAAACAGGGATGTAGATCCGCGGAGAGAAAGTGTTCCCTGGTGCCACACGAAGGAACATAGTGGAGCGGAGTGTCTTTAAAACTGCCACATTTTTTTTCTGCCGCTTTTTTCCATCCCTTTAGCCAGGCGCACAGCCCCCAGGGGAGGTGATTTTGCAGACTTGAGGGCAACCTGCGGGGCCATGGGCTCTCAGTCCCTCCTGCATGGGTGTGCACTACAAACTCTCTGAGCAGAGACAAGGTCGCCCGACCCGAAATCAGTTGCGGTTTCTGTGGCACCGGAGCGAAAGGACAAGCGGGGACTTCGAGCGCCAATCTGACCAGCAGTTGTGGGGGCGCCCAGTTGTGAGAAGTGGCCAAAGGGGAAGATACAGGGAGAGGCTGCGAGCCCCGCACCATCCAGAGGGTTGCTAGCTAAGGGCTTTCTGTGGGAAGGAGGTCTGGGCGCAGACATCTTGCTTTGGCCTGACTTTCTGAAAAGGCACAAAAAGTCGCAAAGGAACAAACCCTCCAGAGAACTAAAGCCTGAAAACCTGGTTGCCATGGAGCCCAACCCCTAGGAAGGGGGCGGAGAGACTCAGCCCAGGTACAACGGACTGAAAAACAGTGCAGCAGGCCCCTCCCCCAGAAGGCGAGCCAGAAGAACAAGGGGACAACACTAAAACTGTAAAACCCCAACATCAGGGGAAAGGCAATATATTAAGCTCCTAGTATTACCCCCAAAACTGTACGCTTTATAGATACAACTTTTCACTTTATTTTCTTTTTTAACTTTTTTCTATTTTTACTTTTAAAGTTTTCACTTTAAATTTAAAATTCATTCTCACGGTTTTTATTCTTTTCTTTTTTAACCCACTTATTCTTACAACATGATACTTAATGCAACACTCCATAATAACTTTTTACCTTGGAATTGTTTCAAACACATACCTGTGTTTTCTGTTGTTGTCACTTCTTTTGTTGGTTTTTTCTGCTTTTTTTTCCTTTCTTCTCTCTTTCCTTTATTCTTTTTTCTTTTAAATATACATATAGTTATAAGCTTCAAGGTAATCCTTCATTCCTATTCAATACTACCCCTATATACAAATCAATTTTAATCTCCGTGTATCTTTAGAAAGTGGAATCCTCTAACAATAATAACAAGACAAACCCAGGAGGATCTGAAATACTTTCCTTGCCCACAAGGAGGGTTTGCACTCACCTTCCCACCTTATTCTTCTTTCAGTGTTTCTGTGTAGTTTTTGCCTTTGTAATATATAAATACTGGTATTGGGGGCATTCGGGTTGGGCTTAGCTTTTTGATCTCCTCAACTTTCCTTTACTCTTGAAGGTCTTTTTCTTTACTCTGTTGTAGTTTTGTACCATATAAATCCTACCATTGGGGCCCATTCTGGCCGCGTTTTTTCTTGCTTCCTTTCTCTTCTTCTTTCTCTTTTTTCTTTCTTCTTCCTTTTTGGTGGTGACTTCTGATTGCTCTGAAACCTTCCAACGATCAATTCTACGGGGATAGTGGTTGATATATTCAGCTATACATCCCCTCAACTACCCCTTGCCAAAATGACTCAGAGGAGAAACAACCAACAGAAGAAAGACCCAGAGAATGCAACCCCTGTCACAGAATTACTGGAAATGAACATAAACAATATGACAGAAATGGAATTCAGGGTAGCAATCGTCCAAGCAATGGCTAACTTGAAAAAGACATTAGTGACCAGATAGAAGCTCTAATGACAGAAGTGAAAGCCGAATGGGCAGAGGTTAGAAAGGCTATTAATGAGATGCAATCTAATTTATATACACTAACAGCTAGAGTTGGTGAAGCTGAAGACCGTATTAGTGATTTGGAAGACAGATGGATTAAGAAGGAGGAGCAATACAAGTCTTGGAACACACAGCTAAAATCCCATGAAAATAGAATTAGGGAAATAAATGATGCCATGAAAGGCTCCAATATCAGAATTATTGGAATCCTGGAAGGAGTTGAGAGAGAGAGAAGCCTAGAAGATATAGTTGAACAAATCATGGATGAAAATTTCCCTAATCTGGGGAATGAAACAAGTGTTCGTGTCCCAGAGGCAGAGAGGACACCCCCCAAGATCACTGAGGCCAGAAAAACCTCCAGGCACATAATTGTGAAATTCATGAATCATAAAATCAAAGAATATGTCTTAAGGGCAGCTAAGGGGAAGCGATCTCTTACGTTTAGAGGGAGGACCATCAGAATAACATCAGACCTATCCACAGAAACCTGGCAAGCCAGAAAGGGCTGGCAAGACATATTCAGGAAATTACATGAAAAAATTATGCAACCAAGGATAATGTACCCAGCAAGGTTGACTTTCAAAATGGAAGGAGAAATAAAGAGCTTCCAGGACTGCCAAGGTCTAAAAGATTATGCAACCAGTAAGCCAGCACTACAAGAAAGAGTGAGAGAGGTTCTATAAAAGAGAAACCAACCCAAGAGTGACACAGAACAGAAATTTACAGAGGTAATCTATAGAAACATGAACTTCACAGGCAACATGATGTCAATAAAAATGTATCTATCAGTAATCATTCTCAGTGTGAATGGCCTAAATGTTCCAATAAAAAGGCACAGGGTTGCAGACTGGATGAAACAACAGGACCCATCCATATGCCCTGTTTACAAGAGACACATTTTGAAACTAAAGACACTTCCAGATTGAAAGTAAGAGGATGGAGGACAATCTTTCATACCAGTGGACCTCAAAAAAAAGCCGGGGTAGCGATTCTCATATCAGACAAATTGGATTTTAATCTATAGACTGTAGTCAGAGACTCAGAAGGACACTACATCATTCTCAAAGGGTCTATACACCAAAAAGAGCTACCAACTGTAAATATTTATGCCCCCAACATGGAGCTGCCAACTACATAAGCCAACTGTTAAGCAAAATAAAGAGTTATATTGATACGAACACATTAATTGTAGGAGATCTTAACACACCACCCTCAGCAATGGACAGATCATCTAAACAGAAAATCAACAGAGAAACAAGAGCTTTGAATGACACATTGGACCAGATGGATCTCATAGATATATTCAGAACATTCCACCCTAAAGCAGCAGAATACTCATTCTTCTCAAGTGCACATGGAACTTTCTCCAGAATAGACCACATACTAGGTCACAAACCGGGGCTTAACTGATACCAGAAAATTGGGATTATTCCCTGCAGATTCTCTGACCACAATGCCTTGAAACTGGAACTCAACCACAATAAAAAGTTCAGAAGAAAATCAAACACTTAGAAGCTAAACACAATCCTGCTCAAGAATCTGTGGATCAACCAGGAAATCAAAGAAGAACTTGAACACTTCATGGAAACCAATGAGAATGAAGATATATCAATCTAAAACCTATGGGATACAGCAAAGGCAATCCTAAGGGGAAAATACATAGCCACCCAAGCCTCACTCAAAAAAAATTGAAAAATCCCAACTATACCAACTCTCCTTACACTTTAAAGAACTGGAAAATCGGGACGCCTGGGTGGCTCAGTTGGTTAAGCCACTGCCTTCGGCTCAGGTCATGATCCTGGAGACCCGGGATCGAGTCCCACATCGGGCTGCCTGCTCGGCGGGAAGCCTGCTTCTCCCTCTCTCACTCCCCCTGCTTGTGTTCCCTCTCTGGCTGTGTTTCTCTCTGTCAAATAAATAAAATCTTAAAAAAAAAAAA